>RJWJ010029169.1:0-20867 GCA_004363605.1 Indri indri
GTTCTTGATTTGTTCACAATCCCCTAAAGTTGCGTGTGCAAGGGTAAAGGTTTGCTACTCTAAGCATTGCTGCGGTGACCATCCATGATTTTTCCTTAGGAGAAGTGGAGTTTATGGGTCACAGTGCTGGCATATTTTAAGGTTCTCAAGTGTACGGCCAGGTGGCTTTCCATCAACATGGAACCGCGTTCCATCAAGCACCAGTGGTGTGTGGCCGTGCTTGTTCTTTCACTGACATCACCAGCAATCCCTCACACCCAGCACCGGCCCGTTCCCACACACACCAGCCTCTCTCTTACACACCCTACATGCATACTCACACCCTTATACACGCACACCCAAACACTTATACACACATAAACACACACATTTATTAAGCTTGGGTATGATCGTTTTAAATGTTTATGTTCAACCAATTTGATAGATTGAAAAAAGTCCTCTTCCTCTCTTAATGTGCTTGATTGCTAATGAGGTCATCACTCATTCAAATGTTGGTCTCCAGCAGGGTGTTGAGAGCCACTCCTATTGTCGCCCTAGAATTGGCAGCTGTAAACCAAAGAGCCTCAAGGAACAGACAAGGAGGGAACAGTCATCACTTCCTTGGCTAGTGCAGAGGGAGCTGCACTTTTCTGAGACTTAGACAGAAAGGAGAACATTAAGAGTGGGAGTCACAGGGGAGAGTGCAGTGGCGTTTCCTCTCCGGGAGAAGAGGTGGCTCTCCTGACCACCTCCATCTCCTCTTTCCCCACAAGCCAAGTGAGTAGGGGCTTCCAGAGAATCACTGGGAGATTTAGGAGGTGCCTGCGAGAAAGGTGATTGATATCTTACTCCCCACTTGGGGTCTGTTGTTTAACCAAGGGAGGAGGAGGACGTTGAGGAAAGGGGACCAATGGGAGGAGGGAGAAGGAATAGCCAGCATGGGGATGGCCCTGAAGCAGCCTGCTCTCCCACCACTTAGGAGGCAAGGATGCAGGAGTTTCCCACAGATTGATGGGGCATCACAGAAAGTAGCTGGGTTTGTACCATCTTGCCAGGACCTCACCGAAAAAATCTGGCCACCTCCACAAACAGACCCCAGCAACATAAGAAGTGGTGGGTTGGGAGCTGAATGGGGCCTGGACAAGGTCAGATCTGAGCAGATATACATCAGGGTAGGGCTTTGGGAGCTCCCCCGCAGAGCGCCCACCTGTGGGTGGGAACAGGAGACAGTCACCACCACGAGAAGGCTACAGCCCCAACCAGGAAGCTGTGGACCGCGTCTCCTGACCCTCATTCTCCTGCCCAAGCCCAAGGAGTCAAGCAGTGGGGCAGGGATGAAGACCACAGCCCCTGCGAGGGCTCAGGTCTGGCAGGTGCTGGTGCCAGAGGATGAAGCAAGGGCTGCACTGTGTAGGAGGTTGGAGCTTTACCCTGCACTGGCATGGATGGGACCTGTCCTTTCTCTATTGGGAAGTGATTGGAAGCCATGAGAGCTGACAAAATATTATCAAAGAAAAGGAAAGGAAAATTCAACACAGGACAATGGACAGCAACTGTTAGAGAAAAACATATTTGTGGTCACACCCCTCCACTGTCAGATGGTTTAATAAATCAGCTGCATGTTTTCCTTCCTTTATGAATTCACAGGTCATGCCTACGACAGGTGTTTATGGATCTCCTCTACTGAAAACAAAGCACTGAGAGGCTGAGCTATCTTTGACTAAATATCTTTAATGTTTTGAAAAGAAAGAAACTTGGGCCCTTTAAAAGAAAAGTAAGTCTGTGTTGGAGGTCTAGATTGGAGGAGTTAGAAATTTCTCCTCCATCAGTTTCACGCCAGCCCTTCTGCCACCAGGCCTTGGGTCCCCCAGCCCAAACCAAGGGGTCCCAAAGCACTGTCCATTTCAGCCCTTGAACCCAGCCTTATGCTGTCAGTTGCAGAAAGGGTCCTCCCTTTGGACTGGAAAAGCCATCTCATAAAGATCACACAGAGGTGACTGCCAGCAGTCAAGCCATGTGGGCAGAGAGCCAAGCTCTCCATCTCACCAAGAAGAGCCCCGTAAATAGACACCAGTGGATACCATGAGAACCCAGGTGCTATTAAGAAGAAACAGCAACAAACAGAAGATTCCCAGAGGTTTAACCTGTAATGTAATGGGGTTCTCAAGGCCACATGGCTTCAGCAGTGTTCAGAAGAGGCAAGAAACAATGGGAGCTTTCTCTTGCCCTGTAGAACATTTTGCAGTTACGAAGTATATTCTCATTTGTGTCTTACCACACTCTTCAACATAGGTAAGGCAGGGCTAGTATCTCCATTATGCAAGGGGGAAATGAGGCCTATAAGCTAAAGTGACCTGTCTGAAGGTCACACAACTCAGCGTGACAGAGCTGGAGCCTGGAATCAAGTCGTCTGGCTTTCAATTGCCCATCCCAATGTATCATCGGGGGTCTCTGCTTAGGCTAAGAGAACATGCAGGCTGCAAATCAAGTGGTGGGAACCTCTGGAAATGCTTTGTGAGATGGTCACTAAAGACTATCAGAGTTTGTGTATTTTTAATTGTGCAATAATTCATGTTGTAAGTATATGATATTGATATTATTATATTAGTCATTACCAATTAACTTATCCTTCCAACTTGTGGTGGTTTTGAAACATGTTCATACGTTCTTTGACACTCTTCACATTAAGGGATAGAGTCTGTGTCCTCTCCTCTTAAAACTGGGCAGGCCTTCGTAGTCACTGTAATGAATAGAATGTGGTAGAAGTCATGCTGTGTGACTTCTGAAGTCAGATTAGAAAAGGCCTAGTAGTGTCTCTTTAGGACACTTACTCCAAGGCTCCAGCTGCTGTGTAAGAAGTCTGGGTACCCTGAAGCCACTGTAGGGAGAGACCATGTGGAAAAGATAGATACATACATACATGCATTCTTACATACATGCATACATAGATGAAAAATAGATGTATAGATAATCACCCAGCTCTTTGAGTCCTCCCAGCCCAGGCAAAATTATTCCCTTGTTGGCAATGACTCCAAGAGCAGATATTATTCTGGGGCAGAAACATAAATGGTTCTCATGAATTGTAATTGTTATCATTATTTCCATGATTAATGAAACCATGCTAAACGAATTGGGGCATTCAAATTCTTACCCTTCACATCATCTCCCGTCCCTACCTACTCTCTGACTCGCTTACCTTTTAAGGAATCATGGAGTTTTAGAACCTGAAAGGAACCTAGGAAACATCAAGGCCAACCCACTCATTTTACAGATGAGGAAACTGAGGCTGAGAGCGGCTACCTCTTGCCCCAGGTTACCCAGTTGATGAGTAGGCCAGATGGGACTAGAACGCAGGTCTCCAGGCAACCAGGTGCATGTTCTTGTTACTTTCTTTTATCACATCCTGCCCTGGACTAAATAAAAATGGACTAGTCACTTTTGAGACCCAGGGCAAGGATGAGCCTGGGGAAAAGCTAGACTCTCAAGGCTGACCTACCAGGTCATATCACAGTCTAGAGAAAGCAGCTAGTGTCTGTCTCATCCACCTAGCACGACTCGAGGTCAAGTCAAGACCCCACTCAGGCTGATATGCTTGTGTGAACAGCTATTAAAAACAAACAGAAGAAAACAAAATAAAGCCAAAACAAGCAGGGCTTTTTTTTTTTCATTAGAAGTGAGAAATGAATGAGAGTTTTCTGTGCTTCTCAACATTAGCTATGTCAGGTGGCAGGAAAGAGTGGAAGTTGAAGCAGATCTAAAATCCTCTCTTCCCCCAAATCTAAAAAGCACCAAAGACTTTTTTTTTTTAAGAAAATAGGCAAAAGTCTTCCAAAAACTCTCAAACCAAGGAAGGAGCAAATGTCATACCATACACTACTTTGCAAAGTGCTGTCAAAAGCAGAAGCAGAAAATTCTTGGCATCCTCAAGCAGTTTCCCCCAGAAACAACACTGATGGGGACAGGGAGAGGGCGGGGCAGAGGGTGTGGACTGGAAGCTGAGTGGACAGATCCTGAACAGTGTTACTTAAATCCCCAGTTTTAAGGAAGTCAATGAGGGAGGCCAGTTTCTAGAGTAGAAATCCTCCCCACCAAGATATCAAGGATGAAAATTAACTCGTAGCAAGCATAAAGAAGAAAATAAGCATTGTGTACAATCTCTTTCCCCCATAATGCTAATTAATGTATTTTCACATCATCAAAATCATGTGATATATACAATTTTATATTTTTTCTCTGAATATTTCATCAGATATGATTTCCATCCCATATCATTAAAAATTGTCCACAAACATCACTTTTAAGAACTATATAGTATTTATTGACTATGCTATAATTTACTTATTTCCTTGTTACCAGAAGCTTTCCCCAATTTTTCAATATTATAAATAATACATTAAGAAACAACTTTGTGTCCTAACTATATTTTCCAGAGATATACTTCTGTCTTGGACTTCCCTTGGAAACACCTAGAAATAACTGGGGCAGATGTTGATGGAGAGAGAGAACACTCATGTTGTTATCAAAGTAGGGGTTAATGAGCTGGTAAAATGGAAATATATATTATATAAATTTCAATATTATATAATGTATTATAACATACAATTTTATGTAATATAGTATAATATGCAATATAAAATAATGTTAGATATTAATATAGTAATAGAATATAATTTTTATCCACAAACTCAGAAAGCTTGGGGATATTTGGATTATTTATTTTCCAGATTATCTATAATAAATATGTATTACTTTATAGCCAAGGGGAAAAAAAATCTTCACTTTAAAAAAAATTTATTTAATAATAGTTGATTTATAGTCCAAGATGACAGGCATTTATGTTTACCAATCCTCTCTATAGGAAACTTGTTCAAATAACAACAAGGACTTACGAAGATGGAAACAATTCCTAAAAGCACCGTGTACAGGGAAGAGGACAGTGGACTGAAGCTAAGGATGAGTTCTATAAAGATGGAAAGCATAAAATCTGGATGAAGGAGGCAATGCTCAGAGTCTCTGGGGGCTACAATAGCAGTGGCAGTTACCGATGAGGGCAGTGGGGTGTCCTTCACCCTGTAGTCCTGAGGTTGGCAAGTGCAAAGGTCAGGATGAGCATAAAAGAAGTGACTGATGGAATGACTGTACCTAAACTACTATGGAAACTGGCCTTCCCCACCCCACCCACCCCCCATCCTGTGGGCACGAAGTGGCAGCTTTTACCCCAAGGTAAAGCTGGAGAAATAATCCTTTCTTTAAAAAAGTCAATAAAAGTTGACCAGAAGAGGCAAGGGCTTATAACATGGGGGTCCCATACCAGTGTAGGACCCTCCTTGAGTTGGCTTGCCTTCTCCCCACCCTCACAGCGGAAACTGAAGCTCCCCTTCCACACCCAGAGAGCTTACAGACCCTCCTATCACTCAGAGGAGAACCCCCTTACTTTAATTCAACAACCAGCCTGGCATGCACGAATAGGAATGCGCTGCCAAAAATCACCATTCATCCAAGAAAAGGAAAGAAAAGGAGGAAGATCAGTTAGCAGAACAAACGAACCTGAAGGAGTTACAGCTAAGGGAAGCGAACTAAATAAAAACCCTAAAATCTCATTATCCTCATGGATAACCAAGATGATGCATCTATAAAACAAAATCAGTCTTCTGTTCAAAAAGAGCAGTTGGAAACCAAGAAAGAGCCTGTTTTAAATCCCTTTTTAAATATATTTGCTTTTTAATTATTATCACAGAGAGTAGTACATGCGATAAAAAAACAAAATTGAAACATAGTAAAACCACATCAAAAAAGTCAAGATCTTACAGAATACAGAGTAAAATAACAAAAAAAATGGATAATTGGAGAAAAAAATACGTAACAAGTCAATTCAGGTAAACCAATGTTCATGTAACAGGAGTTTCAGAAAAAGAGAAGAGTGTGGAGGAAATTACCAAAGAAATGATTGAAGACAATCTCCCAGAGTTGAAGAAAGATGCAAGTTTTAGATTGAAAGACCCCAAGTACTGAGCACAGGGAATAAAGGGTAATCTGTGAAAACAACCTCATGGGAATTTCAGAGCACTGATAAAGGAAATCCTAAACACCCTCAGAGAGAAACAAGAAACAGATAACCAGCAAAAGAGTAAGAGCCAGATTGGCATCGACCTGGAGACAATGGAGCAATCACCTTCAAAGTTCAAAGAAATGATTTTGTACCTAAAATTGGATATCTTGGCAAACTATCAATCCAGTGTGGAGGAGACATGCAAGAACTCAGAGAATTAACTCCCATTCATTTCTTTCTAAAAATAAAATTACTTGGGGATGTACTACTACCTAAGAAAGAGGAAGATCTCAGAACTGAACAAACAAAACCAATTAAATAAGGCTAGAAATGCAATTAAAAGAAACTCCAGTAGAGATGAGCATTCAACCTAGACACAAGTTAGTATATTTTGGAGCAGTCAACAAATGATATAATTAAAGAACTGGAAAGTACTTGTAATTATATAAAGAAGGCAAATGCTTCTATTGTCAATCAATTAAAAATTCCAGAAAACAGTGTGTGTGTGTGTGTGTGTGTGTGTGTGTGTGTGTATACGTATATCATGGCCCAAATATAAAACCAATGCAAAAGTATCATGATTCTGTGTAATTGATGGAGTCTAAGGGAAAATGATCCATTTGACTTTGACCTTGGAACATGCCCCTCTACAGCTCTCAATATAATACTTGCTTCTTTAGGTAATAATATTTGCATAATCTTTGTTCTTTAAATACTGTTTGCTCATTCACATTCAATTATCAGAATTGACAGAGCAAGGGGACAAATTTATAAAACAGAATGCATGTGCTATAAACCTGGACAATGTAAAAGAAGTGGTATAGCTGAGAGAGGGTGGGGAAGGGAAGAGAGAAAAGTGGAGGGAAGTAAAGGGGTATTAATTTTCTATCTTACATAGTAGAGAATCAAGAATTACTACCCAAAAATTAATGAGCCAAAATAGAGAGTGAATATTATGCAAAATCACAAGGTTAACCACAGAAGAAATAAAAATACACAGCTATCAATGATTCGGAGGTGGGAGAAATGAGTAGGTTATTCACCTGCCACAGCTAATAGTCTGTAGATAGTGCCTACATAGATAGAAGCTGTTAAATGAAGACATAGGTGTACTACGCTATTTAGCAACATCAGTCAAGGTAACTAGCAGAAGAAATATATCAGAAGAAACAATCAGAAGAAAATACCTGGTAGGAGGAAATCTAGGAAAGGAGTAAAAACACTCACTACTTACGGCTCTCTATCCTGTTTGAATTTTCATTTCCAGGCATCTATACCTTACTAATTAAAAGCCAAAATAAGAAAAGTACCAAAGAATCATGCAGTAATAGTTACATGGGCATCAGGTCAAAAAGAAATTGTGTGGGTGATTTTTTCCCATTTATTTTCCAATTATGCTGTAATGTAGATTTCATTTTCATAATAGAAAAATTCATAAAGAAAAGAAGAAAAGTAGTTAATACTTTATTTTTATCATACAGTGGTTAGGATGGGTGGGCGATAGGGATGACTAAGCAGAGATATTCATATGGAATATTTGTGGGATGATTGTGTGATGACCGTGAAGCTCAGGCTGGCTGTGTGGCTTTGAGAAAGTCACCTAACTTCTTTGGACCTCAGTTTCCACCTCTGAAAGAGAGCAGAGTTGGCTTTACGAATTTTCAGACCCTGTTCAACTCCAGTAGTTTATGAATCCAAATTTCTAGCAAGTGTGAGCATTGCCATTGAGATCACATGACCCAGGCAATCTTGACTATGAAAATGGCTGGGTTCTATCTTCTGGTGTTGGTGAAGGACTGAATAACATTTATACTTGATATCTGAATCTGTGAAGTGCTGCAAACCTCATGTTCCTCTAGCAGCATTGCAATCATTTTCTCCAACAGAAAGCAAAATTCACATAGATTAACCTTGATGTTCACATAGAAAACGGCCAAAGACCTCATACACTGAGTCCCCATGATGCACTGCACACCGTGCTCCAGCCCTCGAAGAAACCTGGAATCATCTGGACTGTGGCCTCACGCAGAGGGGTGGGGAGTCTCTATTTTGCAAGAAAAGCAGGAAGTATGTTGAAAGTCATAACCACAGCAAAAACTGCCACATCAAACTGAGAGGTATCCTATAAACACAGGGCCATCACTCATCACTAGGAGCCCAGATGGAACCAAATCCCTCTGCCCACGGGGTTACACATCTGTCCATGTCACGGCCAGGATATGGGCATTTTATCTAAAATGAAGTTCTGTGTGTAGTAGATTATTAATAAAAAACAGAAACAGAAACCTCAACCCTCTCTTGTCCAAAGTGAGATATGCTTGCAGTGAGATCATATAACATAGAGCAATTCATTTGGTTTTTCTAACTATAGTGTCTGAAATTGTGGGGTCAATTTTTGAAGATGAAGGACAATAACTAAGAAACATCTACAACCTTGCCTTGTAAAGGTTCTCAGAGCAGCAGCAGCACAAGGAAGCTTTGCGATACACAGAGTCTTAGGCCACAAGCCAGACCTGCAGAATCAGAAACCGCCTTTCACCAAACACTCCAGGTGATGTATTTGGGCATTAAGGTTTGAGAGGCACTGGTGTATAAGACCTGGGGAGTCTGCACACCTACTCACATCAAAAACTGAGGATTTGACCACTTGACCAACTGTCTGAGCCTACAGCAACTCTCCAAGGAAGATGTTATTTATTACATGTGTGGAAATGAGGGAGCCCAGGTTGACGTCAGCAGGACTGGGATCTATGGGAAGGCCGGGTGCTCAGAGAGAAGACTTAGAGAAGTTAAGTAACTTGTTCAAGGTGAAAAGTTTGCAAAGGGCACAATCAGATCTCCGTGAATCCCATACTCAAGTTCTTAACCATTACTTTCTGTTGCCTTTCCAGAGTAGAAGGTTTCCAAGTATTCATTTGAACAATAGAATCCAGGTGGTGACATGTCAAGAACTGTTTTCCAGAATGTCATCCTCAGGAGACATCCTTGGGAGCTTTCTTGCTCACCCTCACCCAATGTCTCTGGGTAGGCATAGACGTGCTGGGAGGGGCCCTTCTCAGAGTTTTGTACCAGAGGCTGTGACCCTCTTAGGCAACCAAGTCTGAGTCACGGAGGGGGTGAATGTAACAGCCAGCCCCAGAAACCCAGCCTAGAAATGCCTGTGTATAAAAACAGAAGGACATGGCTTTTGGGAAGGATGATCTATTTCACAATACCTTAAGGTTTCAAAATAACTACAGACCCTCCTCACCTGCCTCTGAGCCGCATGCTGTCATTTATGCCTACACTCCTGGGTCTGGTGACAGAGGGGTTTGGAGCAAAGGCACTCATAGCTGACAGGAGCCCTGCTTTGTGAGAGCCTGGGCCAGGACAGCTCTGGCCAGGGCTCCCTGCACCCCTTGTGGTATGACTTGGGGAAGTGAGGGTGTTTCAGAAAGTCATGCCTGCACGCAGGGAAGGGAGAGGCAGCAGTGCTTATTAGTGAGCTGCTCAGCAATTCCTTCTCTCACCCCTTTCTCAGAGTCCCTGCATGGACACCATCTACTCTGTCCATAAGAATTAGGCTCAGCTGCAAATAACAGCAAAAATATAATAATAATAGTAGCTTAAATCAGTGCTTCTCAAACCATCATGTGCACATGCATCACCTGGGGATCTTGTTAACATGCAGTTTCAAAGTCAGGTCTGGGGCTTCCCATGGGATGCCACATTGCTGACCCGCGGAGCACATGGAGGCACGAGATCCTGGGGTCTGAGCCTCCCCACTACATGGGGATCCACAGCAGCGTCAGGGACTCGAACTCCGACCTCTCTACTTCTCCATCCTCCTCATGTGGCTTCCATCCTTCAGGTCACCTTGTGGTTCAAGGTGGCTCCTGGAGATCCAGCCCACCCATCTGTGTTCTAAGCCAGCAGCAAGAGGAAGTGAGACAGGGAAAAATCATGCTTCTACCTGCCAAGCCAGCTCCTCTGAAAAGTTCTTGCAGACCCATACCTTCTGCTTCATCACTTGGCCACCATGATCTTTGGAGACACCAAGAAATGTTGTTTGCTCTGGAAGCAATGTGCCCAGCGAAAAATTGGTTTTCTTTTTCTAAGGAAGAATAGGAGAATGGGCAGTTGGTGGGCAACGATGATGTCTTCCCCATATCCCCATCCTGCTGCTTTGAGTTCATGCCACCTGACAGAGGGAGCGTGACCTCAGCAGTTCCTTTCTCCAGTGGTTCTTCTGAGAAGGAAGAAACTGCACCCTTCTTCCTGAGAAGGAAGAAGCTGTGTATTGTCTGGGTGACCAGTGAGCCATAGCCAGGAGCCAGGGTGAGAATAAATGAAAACATACTGACAGCAGGGCACAAGGGAGGATGAACCAAGCACAGTGGCTTGGCCTCTTCTGCTAGACCCAGGCAGAGGAGTGGAAAGACCATGGGCAGACCTCATTGTGCCCACTCTTGAAAACTTGCTTTGGTCTTGACTTCCAAGACTTAAGACCCATCTTGTACTCCAAGGGGTGGGCCTTTCCCCCGGGTCTGAGACCGTCTTTTGGTCCCTCTGGAACAGAAGCCCTCTCTGCGATGTTCTGCGTAGACTCTTCCCATTCTTCTCCCCACTCTGAGACTGGGGGCTGCCTGTGCATGCTCCAGCTGAAGCCTGGGCCCCACTCTGGGTTCATGATCTGGAACATGTCCTCAACCAATCCTGGGTCCCTTCTCTTGCTTTGAATAGAACCATCCCAGTGCTAAAACTTGCCTGAACACCAGAAGTGTCTTCTGCCAATTCCTGATACTTAGGTACTTTTCTCCTATGCCCAATGCCCCTTTTAGCTGAAATTGCCTGGCCTACAGCCCCCTACCCACCCACCTAAGGAAAGCAGTTCTGGGACGAACTTTGGGCAGGGGTGACCACTGATGGGACCAGGGGTAGACACCCTGCCATAAGGGGCTAGTCACTTATAACAATAGTCAAATGCAAAAGGACCTGCCAAACCAAGACAGTAGCATAAACTAAGACAATCAGAATCCCTAACCAGGGAACCTGGCAAGAAGTTACAGGGAAACACTTACTTGTCAGTAGCAGAACAGAACAAGGCAGAGGTGTGAACTGCACTGAGTCAAATTAATGATGCCACAAATGCCTTTTGCTGACATCCCCACCTCCTGGTGCCACTGGATAGCCAACCTGAAGCTTTCTCTCCTGCATGCCATCCACAAGGCCTACAGACTGTCAGACAAGTACAGCTGACATTCTTTTCTACTCATCCAGTGAAAATAATTTGTGATAACTCATGATGTGTGACCAGTGCCATGCAAGGTTCTTGTTTTGATGCCTGCCATACTACGTATCCCTTGCTGGCTGAAACTGCTCTTCCATCAGCCCCTACCAGGGAGGAAGTGCTAGACGTTCCTCTGTGCAAAAGTAGCCACTAATTGGGCCAAGGGCAGGCACTGACCCAAAGGAGCCCAACCATAGGCTTTCCATCTGAAGCTACTGGCTTGAAGGCAATAATGATTTCCTAAATGTAATAGTGATTCAGCTGCCATGACCAAACCCCACATAATATGGATAAAACAAATAGATGTTTGCTTTTTTCTCATGTGAACTTCTAAGCTTGTATGACAATTCTATTCTGCAAAGGTGTCAAGGGCCCAGGCTCTTTCTATCTTGTTGCTCTGCCTACTGTTGTGTTGTCCTCATCCGCACTGTCCAAGACGGATCTCAGCCTATCTATGTTCCAACAGGTGGGTGGGGAGAAGGATACAGGAGGACGTGCTCCTCCCCTTTAAAGCCATAGCCTGGGAGTTGTGCAGATAACTCTCATTCATATCCCATTGGCCAAAAGTTGATCACGTGGCCACACCCAGGTGCAAGGAAGGCTGGGGAATGTTAATCCTATTCTAGGCAGCTATGTGCTTAGCTAAAAATCAGGGGTTATATTATTTTGAGACAGAATGAATATTCAGGGATATCTCCAATCTCTGCTGGTCAGGCCAGCTCCCTCTGGAATCTGGGGCTGAAGAAATCAGACATGATTATCTTGAGAGTAAGAAGAGATGGAGGGGGACACACATCTATGAGGCTTATGAGAGAAGAAAAGGACATCAATAGGCCACAAATGCCAAAGACACCAACACCGCTCCTGCTACTGCTCTCCCCAGTGGGCATTCTGTCAGCAAACCTCTTTGTCTTAAGGGACCTGAGGCAAGCAGAAGTCTCTGCTGCACATCCAAGACATTTGGTCCTGTTGGAGATGAAGTCTGAACAATGTTTTAACAGTGGTTCCATTCCACAGATGGGAAAACTGAATCCTCAATGCTGTCCTCTGGCTCCTGGCCCTAATCAATCAAAGAATAAAAGATGCATCAAAATCTGTTTCTTTCAGCCTCCTGATTAGTGAGATGGAAGCAAACCATTGCTACACGATGCGATCTGGCTTCCCGTGTGGAAAGTGCAGACAGAGATTGCAAGGGTCATATTTGGCAAGACTACAAGCTTAGGGTGTGTCAGCCACATAATAAAAGATAAGATATAATAACAGATAGCAATGTAATAACAGATGAGGTATGGGGCAGCGGTGTTTAAAGGGCACAGAGCAGCTGGACCCATACCCTTCACTGAGGTTCCTTATGTGTGAGGCCACTTGGAGATCACAGTGCAGTTAGCACAGTGCACACAGTTGGCAGCCTGGGGTTGGGGAGGACAGGAGAGTGCAGCTAAGACCTGGGACATGGCCAGCACTGAGGGGATGGGATCAGCTTCAGGTACTGGCGAGGAAGCTCTTCCCAGAAGGCAGAACGGTTTCTGAAGCGTATGGCCAGTGTGATATTTTGGCTGGCAATATAATTTGTTGTCCAAACCAGGGAGGCTTTTGAGAATAAAAAGACCAAAATCACTTAACAGGCCTTAACTGATCTGTAGTATACATGAGCCAGTTGTGGGCAAGCCCAGAGGTGCGGTCCTGCCAACCCTGAGTGGGCATCTGCCGGGTGTGCTGGCCACAGGCAGACTGCACTGGAACATGAAGGGGCCCCATTTTGGCCTAGATGCTCCTCAGGTCAGGGTCCAGACAATTGGGCAGCGTCAGATGACAGGGTGGGTGGTTGTAGCCCTTGACAGCAAGCACGGGGCTTCAGCAAGCAGTGAAAGTTTGGTCCTGTAAAGCAACTACTGAATGGTTGGTGAACAAATTCATCAGAAACTCAACTCAAACCAGCATGAGCAAAAAACAGAACTTATGGGCTGCATAACCAAATCACACAGAGTACAGAGATGCAGCTGAACCCAAGGACAGCCAGATTTACAGATTCAAATATTAGGGCTTCCTCTCTTTCCACCTACATCTGAGTAAGATCAGGCTGCTACAACAAGGTACCATAGACTGGGTGGCCTAAACAACAGACATCTGTCTCAGCTCTGGAGGCTGGGGAGTCCAAGATCAAGGTGCAGGCAGATTTGGTTCTGGCGATGGCCCTCTTCCTGGCTCGCAGGCGGCCATCATGTCTCCACTGACAAATATGTGTGTACACTTGGAGAAAGAGATAATTCCAGTGTGTCTCTTCCTCTTCTTCTAAGGGCACTAAGCCCATCATGATCTCATGTAAACCTCTACCCTCATGACCTTATCGAAATCTAATTACCTTCCAAAGGCCCCCACCCCTCAAATACATCATCTTGGAGATCAGGACTTCTGCATGAATTTGGGGTGGGGGACAAGTTCATTCAGTTCATAACAACCTATGCCTCCAAATTCTCTCTGCATCCTGGATTCACTCTCTCAATTCAGCTGTCCCCACCATGCCACAGCTATGCCTGCAGGCAGCTCTGAACCTGAGCACCAGGGAGGAGAGAGAGCAACCTCACCAGCTCTGGGTCAAAAACATCTCAGGAAGGTTCCGGTCGGTGTCGTAGGCCTGCCTGCCCATTCCCGGCCAGTCCCTTTGGCCACAGGGATGAGGCAGCTACAATTGGGGCAAGCAGGTCATATGCTTGTCCCCATGCCATGCAGGTGGTTGGAGTGAGGAAGAAGCAGCTTCCCCCCGAAAAAGAGAGTGCTGTTGCAGGAAAGCCAAGCAACAAATGCCCATGCAAAGGAGCTGGACGTGGAAAGGGATGAAGCAGCACTGTGCTGAGTGGGACTGTTGGTGAGTCCGTGTGAGCTGTCTGGGGCTGCCTAGAAATAATTCAGAAATGATACTTTTCAAGGTGCTGAAACCATTGACCAACATATTGTTAACCAAAGAAATTTGTTGTTACCAATATAGGGACTGGAGTTCCCTGGTGCTATGATATCTGCAATCTACTTTACAAAGATTCAGCACTGAAAGTATAATCTAGGTGTGGGCCTACATTCCAGAGGGGGCCAGTTGCCTTCATCAGGGCAGCTCCAGGGTGGTAATCAGAGTGTGATCAGAAGGCTACACCCCAGAGGGGTGCCCACAAGTGCTTCATTTGTCTTTATCTCTGCTCAGTGTCAGAGGTTTTGTTAATTACTGTAACGAACACAGAGGTGGCTTTCCACAGCAGAAGCATGGAGGAACTCCACAAAGACGCATGAGCACAGTGTTAGAATCTCCTCCTGCCCCTTAGAAATGTCACCCATGGCCTTGGTGTCAGCCGAGTCAGGAGAATGTGGCCAACCCAAATCCAGCTGGATGACTCACCAATCCCATCACCAGAATATTGTCATGTTTGCCTCAGGAGGATCTTTCTTTCATGCAAGATCTTGTCAGAGCCCCCTAAGAACACAGAGTTTGGACTTTATCAAGCGCACAGGAGATGGTGTGACTGATTTGTGCCTTCTTGCCGATAAATGTCTGTTTGAGGGAAATAATTCAGTCTGAGACTTGCTTTTATGGTAACCTGGAATGTGGCTCTGAGGAGGAGCTGTCCCTAAACACCTATAACTAGCAGTGGCTGCTGACGTTAACCAAAAGGAACCTAGCGGTGGGAGATGACAAAGTTGGGAAGTAGAAGGCACCCTTGCAAGCCTGGCAGGCTGTCAGTTTTCATCAGAAGGATCTGTTATCTGTCAGGTCTCTCCTGCCTTAGGCTCTGGGCTGGAGGCTAAGGCAGGAAGCCAACGCCCAAAGAGGTGGGGGAAGGGCACATTTGCAGAGAGACTGGGGAATGGGCAGGTTTCCATGAGGGAGAGAGAGAGCTCCTCAAGGGGCCCCATGGATGTGAGCTCCCCTAGCGCCCAGCAGGAAGGAGCTCGAGGGAGGTGTTGGCGGTGGTAACAGGGAGGCTGCAGAGACTGGGAGGCCAGCCATGCCTGACAGACATTTGCGCATCCCAGTGATGTCCCCAAAATACCATGATTTGGAAATGCTGAGAGATCAGAACCTGAGATGCCTTGCTCTTCATCAAGAACCATGAACTGTCACCTTTCCCTCGCAATGATCAGCATTTTGAAGGTAACTGCAAAGACTATGGAGAAAATATCTTTGTAGCTGCTGGCATGAGAATTTCTTTGAAGGAGAAAGGGTCTTTGAGAAGACCACGTCCAGCCTGGATTTGAGCTGCTCCCAGATTTACTGAAGGAGGAGCAGGGCTGGGTGTTTTGGGAAAAAGCTGGGGATGAAGGGGACAGATGCCGCCATAGCCCAGGGAAGGTTCCAAGGGCTTTCTGGACGTGTGTGGGAGGTTAGCTCTCCCTGCTCCCCCTACCGAAATATTTAGCAAATTCCCACTGCTCATTCATGCTCATGACCTCCTGCTGCCCAGGTGTTAGAACTGACCTAAGCCAGCTTGGTCATGTACAACCACGAGGCTGCTTTGGGTTACATCAGCAGCCACCATTAGTTAAAGGAGTGGAAATTCATATGCTCCTCTGTTACCTCGCTCCAGGTTATCCCAAGAGGAAGTCTCAGAATGACTTCTGTTTCAAATACAAATATTTGTCAGCAAGCAGAAAAGGCTTTCAAGGGCAAGAGGATTGTTTGGGGCCACAAGGAGGTGGTGAGGATGAAAACAGAGACCTCAACCAAAGGAGCACATGTCTCAGTGAGAACTGATATAAACTGTTTTTCTAGTTTATTTATTTATACACACCTGCTACTTCATTTGAACACTTATTAGAGGCAGGGACTAATTGTTTTGCTTTGAAAATCCCCATATAGGCTGGGCATGGCAGCTCACACCCGTAATCCTAGCACTTTGGGCTGC
The DNA here is from genome assembly GCA_004363605.1 of Indri indri. Taxonomy (NCBI): domain Eukaryota; kingdom Metazoa; phylum Chordata; class Mammalia; order Primates; family Indriidae; genus Indri; species Indri indri. Next base: position 16,187 of record RJWJ010029169.1, read on the forward strand.
CGAGGTAGGAGGATCACTTGAGCTCAGAAGTTCAAGGCTGCAGTGAGCTATGATTGTGCCACTACAGTCCAGCCTGTGCTACAGAGCTAGACTTCAACTCTTAAAAAAAGAAAAAGATCCCCATGTAACCTCACTCCCCAGCCAGCAGGGGAGAAATATGGTAAAACATGAACCTTGAGTGCATACGAAGGAGCCTTGTGTGCTATGAAATGTTAATGACGATACTTCGTTCTGTGCAGGTGTGGACAGTGCAAGTGCAGGTATGGGCTGTCACACCTCCCAAACCACGCATTTCCCCCCACGGTGTCTGCAAGAAAGATCTGCAATGAGACTCCCTCAGAAATATACAACTGTCTAGCTAGGTGCATGGAGGAAGTCTAGACCACAGGACGGACTGGGTGTCTGGAATCTGCACAGCACAATAACTGCTACGGCTTGAATGTGCGTCTCCCCTAAAAGTCACGTTGGAATTAATCCCCAGTGCAACAGCACTGGGAGGCGTTTGGGTCCTGAGAGCTCCACCCTCATGAGTTGATTAATACTGCTATAAAAAGGGGTCAAGGGAGTGGGTTCATTCTCTCTTTGCCCTTCTGTCATGTGATGTTTCTGCCGTGCTATGTCACAGCAGGAAGGCCCTCGCCAGATGCTGGCACTTTAATGTCGGACTAGCGAGCCAATAAATTACCCAGTCTTTGGTATTAACATATTAACTGACCGAAACCAGGTGAGCATGCGGCACGGAGGTCCAGCCAGCCATGCCCTAAGAGGGGCAGATCTCAGAACTCAGCCAGGAGGACCCCAGGAGCAGTGGCCCTCTCAAATCCAGGAATGTGGGCAGTAGGAGGAAGGGCACCTGGGAAAACAGTGTGTTACAGGGCTGTGGCCACCGGAGTGAAGTGCTGGAAGAGGAGAGGACTCCAGCCCTGAGCAGCCGAGACGACAGGGTAACAAGAGTGGGTTGTGGAGGGACTGAGCCGCTCTTGGGTGAGACGTTAGCATAGAGAATGAGAGAAAAATCCCAGTATTAGAAACCAGGCTCAGGTTAGGAGCGCACTGGCAATGCCTGAAGCTTAGGCCCAGAATGTTGAGCTAAATCTCCTTAAACGCCTCTTCCTAAGGTCAGGATTAATCCTAGAAATAGGAATATTTTATTTAGGGTGCTTTCAGCTGCAAGTAATAGGAAACTGAACTCAAAGTGGGTTAAACAGTAAGGAGATCATTAATCACAAAACAGGAAGTTGAGCAGAGCAGGCCCACGGCTGCCTAATCCAGTGGCCCCAACTCCACTGTCCAGTGGCTGTCTCAATGCCATCTCTCGCAGGATGGAGGCTTCCTCTGCAGGCTGGCAGCAAACTGGCTCCTGCCATGCTGGCCTTGAGTGTGGACAGAGCAACAGGGCAGAGTCAGCCTCCTTTGGGGCACGCAAGCCACGTGGACAGGTGAATACCCAAACAAAATCATCCTGTTAGAAGAAGGAAGGGGTGGGGCGCAGGTGGGCCGAGCCTGGCACCTCGGTGCTGCTGTGCCTCCGGCTGGCCGGATGAACTGGAGCAAGCCCCTTCCACTCCTTGAGGCCTCCGTTGTTTCGCCTTGAAAGGAAATGATTAAACTAGAGCATCTTTAAGATTATATCCAGCTCTAAATCCTCTTTGACCCTTTGGAATGAGATTGGTTGTCCAGCTTGGAGTGAAAGAAAATGCTCAATTATAACTCAACGCAGGCCTTCAAATATAAAGAATGATTCTAGTCCTTCACAAGAGATTGTATTTTCCAAAGACGGCCACAGCAACTTCTCCCATCCCACACACCCATCTACTGTGGGGCTGTGCCACTCTCACGTCGGGAAATGGGGTCTGAGCTGAGATGGACCTGTGTACCAACCACATGCCAGATATTGAAGGCTTAGTACAATGCAGAGAATGTGAAACATCTTATTAACACACGTAATCAACTGATTACATACATGTTGAAATGGTATTTAAGATATATTAGATAAATAAAAGATAATATTAAAATTAATTTTACCTATTTGTTTTTTTTTTTGTTTTTTTTTTTTAGAGACAGAGTCTCACTCTGTTGCCTAGGCTGGAGTGCAGTGGCATCATCATAGTTCATTGCAGCCTCAAACCCCTGGGCTCAAGGGATCCTCCTGTCTCAGCCTCCCAAGTAGCTGGGACTACAGGCCCATGCCACCATGGTTGGCTCATTTTTAAAGTTTTTATAGAGATTGGGTCTTACTATGTTGCCTACGCTGGTTGCAAACTCCTGGACTCAAGTGATCCTCCTGCCTTGGCCTCCCAAAATGCTGGATTACAGGCGTGAGACACCATGCCTGGCCAATTTTACTTTCTTATTTTTAGATTTTTAAAAGATGTGGCTACAAAAAATTTAAAACTGCATACGTGACTCACTTTATATTTCTATTAAACAGCACTGGTCTAGAGGCTCCCTCCCAATAGCAAACCCCAAGGTAGCTCTGAAGAACCCTAGGGTTGCAAGAAACTCAGTTTATACACCATTAGCTTGAATTTACTCATTAAGAAACTGAAACTGAGACTGGCCAACAACTTGTCCACGATTAACCATGTGACAGAATCTTGAGTTTAGATGAGAATCCAGTTTTCCTATATCCTATTTGGTTTTTTACCCTCCTATGCTGGAGGTCCTTGAATGCCACATGAGGTCTTAGGCACAAGCCACTTGACTAAGCCTTTAACCAGGAAGTTTCACTATCTCAACTTCAGGGTCTCAGACTAGAGACCCTGAAGATATGCAGTGATTGCTCATCCCCTCTCATCCTCTTGTCTTAAGCTACACTTTTGACTTGCCCAATCCCAGTCCTGTCCAGGGGCCATAGTCACTCTTGCTAGAATAAGTCCAATCCAGCTGGAAGGATGAGAAAACAGAGCCAGCTGTACTTGCCACCTGCTCACCTCATGACCGCAACACTCAGCACACACTACAGAGCTCATGTAGCCCCCAGGCCCTGCTTGCTGGCTGACTGGGACTCACATGGCCGGTGACTCACGTAGGAACTGAAAGCTCCCTTCGGTGGGGGCACTTCTCTAAAGTGGTCCCATGAGTCAGCAGGGGGCAGCGGGGGAGCAAGGCAGTCGGGAGCGTAAGCACAAGCCGTGCACCACGACCCTGTTCCTGCACAGCCCAGCAGGGGTGCGGGTGCAGGTCAGCAGTGGTTCCACTGCGGCCCAGACTCACGAGCATGTGTGGGTCTGCCCAGGCCGGAGGAGGTCCTCATCACTGAATTGTGTCTCTGGGTCATGGAGGCACAGCAAATGGGAGCAAAGGGTCTCCACCACCCACCCCCACAACCATGCTCCCTGTCAGAGGGGCTGTGTTGGTCCAGGGTTCCCCAGGCAATCGCTGCACGGCACCTGCAACTCGTCTCTCACTCTTCCGAAGCCAAGTCAGAGAACTGCCGAATCACGGGGCTGTGAGAGAACCTGTGCCCGTGTGGGTATGGATCAGCAGCCACAAGATGAGGGCTCTCTTCCCAGTTCTGCCACGGCCTGGCTGTGTGACTCTGGGCTAGTCGCTGTATGTCTCTGAGGCTTGATTTCTCATTTGCATAATGGCGGTATTATTACAGTTATGTATTGCTGTATAAACAATTACCTCAAGACTCAGTGGCTTAAAGCATTTATTATTCTGTACAGTTTCTGTGGGTTAGGAATTTGGGAGCGACTCTGCTGGATGGTTTTGGCCCAGGGTCTTTCATGGCATGAAGTCAAGGTCAAGGCATCCTCTGGGGCTATGGTCATCTGAAGGCTTGACTGGGACTGCGGATCTGCTTCCGAGATGGCTCCCTCCTCTGGCTGCTGGCAGAAGGCCCCAGTTGCTCCCCACACGAGCCCCTGCATGGGGCTGCTGTGTCCCTTGACATGGTAGCTGGCTTCCCAGAGTGAGTGACCCAAGGGAGCAAGGCAGAGGCACACTGTCTTCTATGACCTGGCCTCTGAAGTCAAGTTCTGTCACTTCAGCACTATCCTACTTGTAACTCAAGTCGACCCATCCAAGGATGTGACTATTAGGAGGTGCAAACTGCTGGGGACCAACAGGAGGCTGGCTACCATGATGGAGTTAATTGGAGACAGCACAGGAAGCTCCATGAGGAGCACAGGGACAGTCAGCTGGGAAGTTTGGCAGCTCGGAGGCCTCCAGCCCTCTTTGTTGTCCCCATGTGAAGGTACAGTGGGGACACAATTCAGAAGGTACCTGTACATGTGTCCGCCACATTTGTGTTTTGCTCACCTGTTCATGTTCTTTCTAAGGAAGCTGGCTGAGACCACAGGCTCAGGGATACCTGGTAGGGTCTGAACCAAGACGGAGGCTGAATTGTGCTCTAACCCTTAGTTCTGAGGGTCAGCTGCAGGAGAATCCAGCACCATATACAAAATCCAAGTGCCCCGCAGCTGCCACACTGGAGAGGCCTTGCAAAGACGCTTGGGTCGGCAGTCCTGGCCATGCTCCCAGCCCACAGCAGCGCCCGCTGCCAGCCAGGGGAGTGCACCCTCCTGGACATCCAGCCCAGTCTGACCCTCAGATGACTGAAGCCACCGCTGACATCCTACCACAACCACATGAGAAACCTCAGTGAAGGGCCAGCTGAGCCTTTCCGGAATTCCTAGCCCAGAAAATCATGTGCAGAATAGAATGGTTATTG
>RJWJ010029170.1:0-20844 GCA_004363605.1 Indri indri
CCACTTGTACTCGCCATCAAACTGGTTCTAACTGATCAACACTAGGTTGAACACATGGCAGAAATACTCTCTAGGGATTAGGGGGATGGGGGGGCAAATCAACAACTAAAGGACACGGGGAGCACTAAGGGGGGGTGGGAAGGGCATGCCTTAAACCCGCACTTGGGTGAGGCAAAGGCATAAAGTGTAACTGTAGTGTTTGTTCCCTCACAATACCCTGGAATAAAAAAATAATAATAATAATTTGGCAGAATTTGGTTTTTCCATCGTCACTGGACTAGACATGAACAATACACACGTGCTGGCTCTTCGCTGTTGATGCTGGATGTCTCGACACTCTTCCCCCACAGGAGGCTTGATTATGCCCTCTGTGGGACAGAAGTATCTCAGCACAGCTAGGTCACAGTTCTTCCAGTCCAGTGGTATGTGGACTCTCAGTAAACATAAATTGATTTAGGAAGAAAATGAAGATTCAATATTTATTGTACCCTTAAGTGTTCAGACAGAAATCCATACCTTATGCATACTTTTAAGTGTCTAATTCATGTTACTAGAAGATTTTCTAGGTGTAGGTTAAATCTCCAACTAGCAACCTATTAGTCTCAATTCAAACTCTTGAGCAAGGAGATCTAATCTTCCCTCTAATTAGCAGACATACATCTTTATTGAAGAATCCAGACTTGTTTTTCTGGAGAGGAAACTCTGTGTAATTCAGTATATCAATTCATGGATTATGCTTTAAGAAAAGCAGAGATATACCCCAGGAATGAGCTCACCTTTTTAAAAGAGGTCAAGCCACAAGGAACAGCATTCAGTGTCTGAATAATGTATACTTTCTTTTTTCTACCACGGCTGCCAGTCTAACTTGGAGTTTCTCTTACAATCTTTTGTTTTTGCGCTTTTCCTGGTCAGAGTCAAAAGATTCCCTGCTGTCCCCGTTTGTGACCTGAGGCCACATTAAATTTGCTCTTACTTTATATTAATCTGTCACCCTGTCCATGTTTTCATGTTTTTTTAAATTTATTTTCACTTTGGCCTTCCTCTTGTCTTTAGCTTTGCCTCTCCCCTCTCAGCACCCAAGGGGCAGACCAAGAGCATGAAGGGCAAGGAAAAATGCAGGCCCGTGAGAGGTTTGCTGCTTACATGGAAAGACATCTTGGCTCTTTTGCCAGGACCTTACATTTTTCTCAGACCTTTGGTTTGTTGTGTCCTCCATCACCAAGGGAAAGTATAAACTCAGAGTGATGGTGTGGAACCTATTCTTTCTTTTCTCTCATTGAAGTCTGACAGAATAACATTCCAGCTTGTTTCTGTGTTTTGATTTGATCAGTAACTATTCAACTATTCATGGAAGCATTTGAAAAATTCCATCCAGATAAAAAAACCTCATATTCTCTAATTTTTTTGTATATATAAGACCACTGATCTGAGAATGAGCTGCAAACAATGGCTTGGGAAGAGAGAAGGATCCTTAAATTAGACAGCTTTACCAAGCTACTGACAGAAGAACCTGCCTCTGACATCCCAAAACTCCAGTGTCATCTTTTCTTGTTTGGTAATTTTGTTGGTATTCAACCAAAAAAAAATCATGAAACATTTTTCCAACATGTGCCTCATCCTGGCCTTGACACATCATGACTAGTTAACAACACTCAGAGAGTTGCAAGAACTCTGTTTTTGTAAACATGTTTCACACAGTAAACTATTTAAGGATCCCTTTGTTATTTATAATATTATTTCCTTCTTTAAATTCTAAACCATATACATGATATTGGGCTGGTGCTCATCTTCCTAGAGTAAAATGACTTATGTTTCTTCCTAAGACATTAATTACTTTATGGACACAACTTCCAGTGAAAACTTACCATGAATAAAAGTATAGGAATCACAATAGATGTGAGTGCTTGTTCATATTTTGAAAGCACATAAACTAATTATCTTTATGCCATTTAAATGCTTGTCTTTTGTATGGTCTAAGGTAGTTATCAAATACAGAAACTTTATGTAAAACATTAAGAAAAATGATTTTAATATATTTGGAGAGTCTTAACGTTCTTTAAATTTTTGAATGTTCTTATTTTGCTTGTCAAGGTAGAGAAAATAATTTAAACTTCAGGGAAATAGACATAAGAGGTTCCTGGTCTGCCTCGTTGTGGAGTTGCACACACAGTGTTTCTAGAAGGATAATGTCACAGTGAAATTGAAAGCCTTTTTCTTTTCAGTTCCAGATAGGAGAGAAGTAAAATCAAGAATGGATGTTGACTCCAAGAGCGATGTCCTGTAAAGTAAGCAAATGAACAAAGCGGAAGAACAGTGAAGTTAGATAATTTTAGTACTGAAATAGAGATTGGAACATAATGTGTTAAGAAATGATGAAGTTAGAAAAATAAGTCACGCTTATAAACAATTGAGAGGATAAGAAAAACTTAGAATTCTGAGAGTTGAAAAAGTGGAGAAAATAACAAAAGTTGGAGAGAGTTAAGATACTGAAGGGAAGAAGCTATTGAAGAAGAAAGATGATAGGAAGATGCTCTGGATTGCTGAAGTTTGTATTTGACCATTGGTTCAGAGGGGTTTTCTAGCATTCTTCTAGCTTAAATTTTTCCCAATGTTTGTAACCTTAGGTTCTTAGTCATCCCTTGATATACTCCCAACTCCTAAGGAACTGGTCTCCTGAGTCTTTTAACCAAGGGGATTGTAACCCTCTGCTTTTTGTCTTGCAGATCTGACAGAAGAAGGAGCTGGTTGTCCCAGGAGAAGCCTCGGAGAGTCTCTCTGTGGTTTCCATCTCACTCCTTAGTGCTGTTTCGTTATAGTTCCTTGGGTAAATTCTCACTTGAAGTGAAACCATCACTTCTTTACTTCCCATGTCAGCTTTTTAAACAAATGTCCCTCAAAATATTATTCTTTCTTTCCCTCTTAACATGCCAGTCTCTACTGTAATTTTCTGTCTTTTTTGAATCAAACAGAATTCAAATATATGTATATTACAGATCTGTTTTTTTCTTCCTTGACTTTAAAAATACTAAAATATGCTTTGTGGAAAATTGGCTATAATTTTTAGTTTACTTTGCCTGGGTCTAATTGCATTTTCTCAATTTTGATTCTGAGCTCATCTGTGAGTGTGTATCAATGGTACTCACCTAACATACTATCTCCCAATTTTAAGTTTACCAGTGTTAAAATGGATCAGAAGTCCATTAACATCTTTAATAATTAGCATCTTCCGTAAGTATTATGTCTAGATTAGTGTCTTTAATCTTAAATATTAAATGTGAGTTTTAAAAATACCATTAAAGGAGAATATATTCAAAGAATAATTGAGTAATATGATGCTAAAATATGTTGATCCTGCTTCTTGTACCACTAAATAAATATCTAAGGTTTGCTATTATAAGAGGTGTTAAGGATTTCTCATTTCTCTGCTTTATTATTGCTCTCATTTAAAAAATAGGTCTATATTCTAATACTATGATAAAAAAGCAGATAATAAGAGTCTGTAGGAGAACAGCCTAAGCTGCCTTCTTATGGGAATTGGGAACATATTGATTTAGACAACTGGAAATTTCCTTGGATATTAAGAAAGAATCTCTCAGACTCTAGTGTAATAGAAAGAAACAACACCACCACCAAAATTAGCTCTGTTTTAGTTTTTCAAGGTTAAGTGCTAGAGAGAATTGAAGTAGATTAGGAAACTCGTATTTAGATTAAGAGAAATATAAAGAAATCAGATTGGGTTGATTCTCCACAGATCAGAAGAAAATGAATTAAAGGAGCAAAGAAATGAAGTGAGAAACTTAGAAAGATCAGTGCATATTCTTGCTAAAAAACAAAGAGATAGGTTTTTTGGTAAGATGTTCAAGATATAGCAAAAACATTAAAAATTTCTGTTGTTTAATTAAAAATTACTCATTTTTTATAGGTACTAGCAGTCAGAAAACTTCAGAAGCTCTCAAAAAGCCCATGCGTTTTCTTCAGAAAGAATAAAATACAGAGACCCAGGCAGCCAATGAGGCAATAAACTTTTATTGGGTATTTGCTAATTACTATTTATGTTCCTTGTATTAGGGAAACGGTGAAGCACCTAACAGAGTTCCTGCTCTAACCTGTAGCTTTTGCATTTTAATTTGATAGACATTGAAAAAATATATAAACCGATAACTAAATAAACAAATTCAAGCAGGCTCTGAGATAGCAAAGTTTTCTTTCCTGGGGTGGCATACAGAGAAAAATGACTATATGTAGGAGAAGCAAAGAGAACTGGCATTAAATGGGTCAGAATCATGATGCCAGATTTTAGTGTTAAAACATACGAGAGAGAATAAACGTGGAATAATGGGGACAAGCTGCTCTGTGAGAGAGGTGTGTTCTGCAGGATTTGAAGAACAGGAAGCTCTCTGGCCTGACAAGGACATAATGAAGGGTGGGGAACTAATCCGCCTTCCTCTTTTCCAATGATTCATCAAAACTCTGAATAACGGAAAATTGACGAGGGGTTTTTCTGACCTGCTTGGAAATACAATTCCACTTAAAGATACCACTTTGACATGTGTAATCAGACTTCCTGCTCTAAAGTCCAAATTTCCATTCAGCCTGATCTCCATTCTGAATTCCAAATGAGTATGTCCTGCTACTTCAATCAGAGATCTTAAATAAGCATTTCAAACTTAACATGCCGAAATGACACTCCAGTTTTACCAAGAAAAGTCTGTTTCTTGTACCTCTCTGTTTCGTCAAAGTAAATGGCCAAGTGCTCACACTATAAATAGAAGAATCATTCTTAATTTTCTTCTCTTCGCAACCTCATCTAATGCATTATCAAGTCATATTTGTTAGAGTTTAAAGGTAATAATTAGTAATACTCCTCTCCACTCTGAATTCTAAATAAATTATGAATTGGACAAAGGAATCAGGAAAGAATCCAAACACCAGCTTTATTACTGGTAAAGCTGTGCTGAAAAACATGGATTGGACTTAACGCCAACAAGTGTTTCCTATCACTGCCCCACCCAAGTCTAAAACGGAAACCCCTTTGGGAGAATTACTAGGCTGCCTGCGGGAAAAGTCCTTCCTCTCGCTTCCCTGGAGACAGCCAAGAGAGAAAAGCAGCAGTTGAGGACTGGCCTTTGATTAATTAATTCTCTCCAGTGGAAATGAGAACGTTTGACCTTATCTTAAGCATCTGGGGTACTGTGAGAAATGAGGAAACAGGAACCCGTTGGACGTGTTAGTAGAAGTTCCTTCTGGATGGGCTGAGGAAGAATATGCAGAGAAAACAGTTCCTGTCATGCCCTTTGCCTTCTTTTTGAATCAACTTTATTAAGGTATAATTTATACACAATGAAATACACCCATTTAAGTAAACATTTCAATGAGTTTGGTAAGTTTGTATACCTGCGTAAACTGCAACACGATGAAGTCGAACATTTCCATTTCCCCCAAATTTCCTTAAACTCCTCAGTCAATCCTACTCCCACCCCGACCCCAGGCAACCATTGATCTGCTGTGAATGTGGGTTGTATTTTTCTCTTCTAGGGTTTCATGCAAACTAAACTATACAATATGTACTCTTTCATGTCTGGCTTCTTTCACTTAGCATGCTGTTTTTGAAATTTATCCATATTGCTTTGTCTATCAATAGTTAATTCCCTTTTCCCAATGAGTAGCATGCCGCTGTCTGAATGTAACACAATTTGGTTACCCGTTTTCCTCTTGGTGGACATTTGAGTTGTTTCCAGAGCTTGGCTTTTATGAAAATCTGTTATGAATATTTATGTGCAAGTCTTTTTATGAACATATTTTTCATTTATCTTGAATAAACTCCTAGAAATGAAATTGTGAGTCAAATGGTAAGTGTATGTGTGTCTTTATGAAACATGTCAAACTTCAGATGAAAAGTCTTTATTTTCCATCTAATTTAGAAAAATTTTAGCCATTATTTCCTCTAATATTTTTTCTGTCCCCCCACCATTGTGGAACTCCAAATATATGTATTAGACCACTTGATATTACCCCACAGGTTTCTTACAATTTCTTCACTTTTTTTTAGTCTTTTTTTTCTCTCTGTGATTAATTTTATATAGATTCTATTGCTATATCCTTCAGTTCACTTGTCTATTCTTCCTGTGTCTAATCTGCTGTTAATCTCATCCAGTGAAAAGTTTATTTAGTAAGCTTGTATCTCTAGAATATCCATGTAGTACATATTTTTTAATATCTTCTATTTCTTTCTTCATTATCATTTCTTCCTCGTGATACTTTTATCTGAAAGCTGTTGAATGTTCTATCACCCTCCCTTTCTTTACTTAAGACCTACCTGTAGAAAAAAAATGCATTCTTTGTTCTATAGTGTTTCCCTCAGATAAATACTGTACACTTTCACGTCCATGAAAAGGGTAATTCTACCCAGTAGGTTTTCTTCCACGAGTCATGAGTCTTCCCTTCCTCTAAGGGTTGACCTACTCATTTTTGTGTCTCCTGGTTCCCGAGTAGCATAAATTGCCCTGCTGAAGTTCTACCTTGTAGCTGTGTCTCTCAGCCTTGGCTTGCCCTTCCTTGAGGAGTTTTTAAAAATTCTGAAGTCCTCTCCCTATCCCAGACCAATTAAATCAGAATCTCTGGGGGTGGTACCCAAGCATTGGGATTTTTTCCCCATTTTATTGAGGTATAATTGACAAATGAAAATAGCATATATTTAAGATGTTTGTTACATTGTTCGATACATGTATACACTGTAAAATGCTTATCACAATCAAGCTGATTAATATATCTATCACCTCATATAGTTACCATATTTTTGTGGTGAGAATACTTAAAATCTACTCTCAGCAAATTTTAAGTATACAGTTCATTACTATTAACTATAGTCACCATGCTGTACATTTCATCTCCAGAACTTACAAATCTTATAACTGAAAGTTTGTGCATTTTCATCAAAATCACCCCATTTTCTCTAGCCACTGGCTCCGGGCAACTACCGTTTCACTCCGTTTCTATGAGTTTGATTATTTTAGATCCCACATAGGAGATCATACTGTATTTAGCTTTTTGTGTCTATTATTTCATTGTTATCATTCAGCATAATGTCCTCCACATTCACCCATGTTGTTGTAAATGGCAGGGCTTCCTCTCTTCAAGGCTGTATAATATTCCACTGTGTGTGTATATACAAATACATATGTATACAAACATACATAAGTATATGTATAAATATGTACACACACCTTTTATTTATCCATTCATCCATTAACAGACATTTATGTTGCTTTTATATCTTGGCTGTTGTAAATAATGCTGTGTTAATAATAAACATGACAGTGCTAATATCTTTATGAGATAATGATTGTATTTTCTTTGGATGTATATCCAGATGTGGGATTGTTAGATGACATGGTAATTCTATTTTTAATTTTTTGAGGAAACTCTATACTGTTTTTCATAATGGCTGTACCAGTTTACATTTCTACTAACGATGTATAAGTGTTCATTGTCTTCCATATCCTTGCAAACACCTGAAAGGATGTTTTGGTTTTTTTGATAATAGCCATCCTGACAGGTGTGAGGCAATACCTCATTGTGTTTTTGGTTTGCATTTCCCTGATGATAAATGATATTGAGCACACGTATGTTCATGTAAGTGTTGGCCCTTTGTGTGTTTGCTTTGGGAAAATGTCTATTTCGGTCAGTTACCCATTTTAAAAATCAGGTTATTTGTTTGTTTGTTTGCTATTGAGTTGTACAAGTTCCCTACACATTTTAGATATTAGCTCCTTATTAGATATATGGTTTGCAAATATTTTCTCATATTCCATAGGTTTCCTTTTCACTCTGTTGATTGTTTCCTTTGCTGTACGGGAACTTTTTAGTTCCATCTAGTCCAGTTGTTTATGTTTGCTTTTGTTGCTTGTGCTTTTGGGGCCACATTGCTAAAATCATTGCTAAGTCCAATATCAAGGAGTTTTCCCTCCATGCTTTCTTCTAGGAGTTTTACAGTTTCAGGATTTGTGTTTAAGTGTTTAATCCACCTTGAGTTGACTTTTTGTGTATGGAATAAGAGTCCAATTTCACTCTCTTCCATGTGGATTTACAGTTTTCTCAACACTATCAATCGAAGACACTATCCTTTCTCCATTCAGTATACTTGGCACTTTTGTTGAACATCAGTTGCCATATAGGCATGGGCTTATTTCTGGATCCTGTTCCATTGGTCTATGTGTCTGTTTTTATGCCATACCATATACAGTTTTGATTACTATAGCTTTATAACATGCTTTGAAATCAGGTGGTGTGGTGCCTTCAAATTTGTTCTCTCTCAAGATTGCTTGGCTATTTAGGGTCTGTAGTGGTTCCATACAAATTTCAGGATTGTTTTTTCTATTTCTGTAACAACTGTTATTGGGATTTTAATAGGGATTGTACTGAATCTGTAGATCACTTTTGGTAGTATAGACATTTTAACAATATTAATTCTTCTAACTCATAAAAATGGGATTATCTTTCCATTTATTCATTTCTTATTGAATTTCCATCATCAGTTATTTATGATATTAAGATTTTTTTTACCTCCTAACTCAAATTTATTTTCAAGTATTTTATTCTTTTTGATGCTATTGTAAATGGGATTGTTTTCTTAATTTCTTTTTTGGATAGTTTGTTATTAGTGTATAGAAGCACTACTGACAGTTGTATATTGATTTTGTATACTGTAAGTTTTCTGTATTTATTGATTAGTTGTAACTCTTTTTTGGTTGTGTCTTTAGGGTTTTCCGGGAATATAATCATGTCATATGTAAACAGAGATAATTTTACTTCTTCCTTTCCAATTGGGATACATTTTCATTTCTTTTTCTTGTCTATTTTCTCTATTTAGGACTTCCAGTACTACACTGAATAGAAGTGGTGACAGTGGGTATTCTTGATTTACAATGTATCTATACAGTCAGTCCCTCGCCTGCTCAGTGTGGTCCCAGCACAGAGCACTGGGGAGTTCAAAACGTTTCCTGCTATTGTTTCCTTTCTACAGAACCTGTCGTCCCATGCCACAACTTTGCACCGACTTCAGGCGCATCCCTGTCTGAGTGGATGTGGAGGTCAGTGGAGGAGCTGGGCACCCTCCTGTGGGTCAGATCGTACTGCCCTGGCTGGCCAGGCCAGTGTGGCTGTCCGGTGCTCTGTTGCCTATTGTATACCTTGGACTCTCCAGTCTTTGCAATGCTATCTCCCATTCACCTTTTTCACCCCCTGTACTGTGTATCCCAAGCTGTTTCTCTGAAGATTCACAATGCTGTTCTTGACGGGGAGCAATCCACTCATGTGTAGCCATCCAAGTTCTTCACCTCCTTCTCTGAGAGCAGAGAGCCAGGAGGTCACCGCTAACTTGCCATTCTTTTCTTTCACATCTAAAACTGAAGGTATTTTAATTGTTTGAAAACAGGGAAAAAAATGACACAACATTTTCTTGTTTTGTACGACACAGGATATAATTGTTTCCTTAATGCAAGTGGGTTGCGGCAATATATCAGGCAGTGGATTACACAATAGTAACTGTATTTCCAACTTCTTTTTTTTTTTATCCCCTGGGTTTTTCCCATTTTTTTTTCAGGGTATTATGAGGGTACAAATATTAAGGTTACACTTCATGTCTTTGCTTCACCCAAGCAAGTGTTAGGGGCATGCCCTTCCCCACTACAGTGCTCCCCGTGTCCTTTAGTTATGGGTTTACCCCCCCATCCCCCTAATCCCTGGAGAGTATTTCTGCCATGTGAGCACCCTAGTGTTCATCAGTTAGTACCAATTCAATGGCGAGTACAAGGGGAGCCCATTCTTCCGATCTTGTAGTACCTCACTTTGGATAATGGGCTCAAGTTTAATCCAGGAAAGTATAAGAGGTGCTACATGACTGTCGTCTCTTATGATTGAGTTATATTCCATTGTATACATATACCAAATTTTAATAATCCACTCCTGGATTGACGGGCACTTGGGTTGTTTCCACATTCTTGCAAACTTGCCATTTTTTCTGCTCCCCGCATTTTAAAAGTTTTGCTATTGTTGTAATTTCCTTTGGGCTCTTAGTCATAAATTCTTTGCCTAGGCTAATGTCCAGAAGAGTGTTTCCTATGTTTTCTTCCAGAATTGATATGGTTTCATGCCTTAAGTTTAAGTATTTTATCCATTTTGAATAAATTTTTGGTTTTGGTGAGAGAGAGTATCTTGTTTCGTTCTTCTGTATGTGGCTATCCAGTTTTCCCAGAACAATTTATTGAATAGGCCTTCCTTTCCCTAGTGTATGCTGTTGTATGCTTTGTTGAAGATCAGTTGGTTGTAGCTATACGGTTTTGTTTCTGGATTCTCTATTCTATCCCAGTGATCTATGTCTCTCTTCCTTTTTTCTAATAATATTTCTGTTAAACTATTCAAATGGCAGTGCTTAAGTGGCTTTCAGGAAACTATTGATTATTACTTACTCTTTTCATTGTACTCTCACGTGTGGGCAGGGGTTTGTACGACTCTGTGCAAAGAGGGTATCAACAGGTGTAGTACTACATCAATTTTTCCAGAGCATTTGGAAATGTTTATTTTCATTTCCCAGTAGTCTTTTTTCTTACAAAGTTGCTTTAAGCTATAAGAGTTAGCTTTATGGCGTTCCTATTATTCTATATAATAATTTTGTCCCTGATGTCCTGCAGCCGTTCAACTTGGGGCTGGTAACGACCAAATTGGAAGCATGATATCCAGCTGTCGAATCACTAGTGCATTCCCCTTTATCCTCAAGGGAAGTGTCTTAGTTCCCATCTTCATCTCTGGTAAAATTCAGAGCCTGTGTCAAGATGAAAAGAGTAAATAAAGTTCCAGTATGCAGTAAGCTGTGGTGAAGATGTTAGTGGCCTCTGTGATTTGTGGTTTTGTCATATTTCTGTAAAAAACTGTGAAAATCATACTTTTGACTCAGTTTTGACGGGTAAGACAATATAATGGATATCAGATACCAAAGTGAATATGAAACCAAATATTTAATGGCTTTTCTATAAGTCCAATATCTTTATATGTATTGTTTCATTTAAAACTTATGACTTTATGAAATGTGTATCATCATAACTACATATCACTATTGAGAAAAAAAGAGTCCAAAATGTTTGTGACTTGCCCAATATCTCCAGAAGATTCCTTTCTTTCTTCATTTGCTAGTTTGACAGAAATACCAGCCATTGTAATTTTGTGATCACTGGTATCTTACACAGGTGTTCATCTGCTATTCTATTCTATAACACAAGAGAGCTAAAATGCTGTGAACTATGAAGTTAGAATACAAAAGTCCTGAAAACATTCACTGAGGAAATTGAGCTATCATATGTACAAAAATAGTTTTCAGAAATATCCAGTGAAGGACATATTAGGTCACTACTTACATTTGTTATTAGTATGAGAAGGGGAGAGCTTTAAATAAGTCAATATTATGGGAAACTTCTTTTAAGGCAGTGTGGTCTCTCTGAAGCATGCATTTCTTAATGAAAAGGGACACTCAGAGTTGTGTAAGGAGTTTCCTGTCATTTGTTTCCTGAGCATAAAGAAGATGGTGCAAAGTAGAGTAAGGCTTCACTTCCCCATATGGTCAATCTGGAATACAATGTACATTTCATTTAAAAGAAGTCACCTTACTTGTGGGTGGAAGGAAGTGAACAAATTTCAAATGTAGCTTTTTGCCAATATATCTGCAATATAAATGAGACATTTTTAACAACTTTAACTTAAGTTAAACTAGAATTGCATAAGTTAACTAAAATTGCTTAAGTATGTGGGTCTCCTCACCAGTTCAGATGGGAGTAGATTGATTCTTGAGCCCTTATAACCAGCATCAGGAAGTGTGATGGCTCCAGCTTTGTTATTTCTCAAGATTGCTTTTTGGTCTTTTGTGTTTCCATATGAATTTTAGGATTTATTTTGTCTACAGGAAATACCATTATAATTTTGATAGAGATTGCACTTAATCTGTAGATCACTTTGAATAGTATGGACATTTTATCAATATTAATTTTCCAATCCATGGATATGGGATATATTTACTATTATGATTGCTATAGCTTTATAATATAATTTTAAATCAGAAAGTATAATGTGATAAACATTCAAGTGCAGATGTCTTTTTGATAAAATGACTTGTGATATTTTGGTAGCTACCTATAGAGGGATTATTGGATCAAGGTAAGTCTGTATTTATTTCTTCGAGGAATCTCCATACTGTTCTCCGTAGAGGTTGTATTAATTTACAGTTCCGCCAACAGTGTGTAAGCATTTCTTTCTCTCTGCATCTGTGCCAGCATCTATTGTTTCTTGACTTTTTAATATGACCATTCTGACAGGGCCAAGATGGTATCTCAATGAGGTTTTAATTTGCATTTCCCTGATGATTAATGATGTTGAACATTTTTTTCCCAAGTATATTGGCCATTTGTCTATTTTCTTTTTAAAAACTTCATGTCTTTTATCCACTTTTTGGTAGGGTCGTTTGTTTTTATCTTGTTGATTTATCTGAATTTTCATAGATTCTGGATATCAGCCCTTTATTGGATATACAGTTTGAGAATATTTTCTCCCATTCTTTAGACCATATATTTACTGTATTGATTATTTCCTTTGCTGTGCAGAGCTTTTTAATTAATTAAGTCCCATTCATTTACTTTTGTTATTGCTGTATTTGCCTTTGGGGTCTTAGTCATAAATTCTTTGCCTAGACCAATGTCTAGAACAGTGTTTCCTATATTCTAGAATTTTCATGGCTTTATGCCTTACATTTAATTCTTTTAGTCATCTTCAATCAATTTTTATATATGGCAAAGGATAGCAATCCTGTTTAACTCTTCTGTATGAGGCTATCCAGTTTTCCCAGCATCATTTACTGAATAGGGCTTCCTTTCCCCAATGCATGTTAACATGTTGCCTGCATTGTCAGAGATCAGTTGGTTGTAGGTAGATGGTTTTATTTATGGGTTCTCTATCCTGTTCCATTGGTCTATGTCTCTGCTTTTATACAACTACCATGCTGTTTTGGTTACTATAGCCTCGTAGTATAATGTGAAGTCAGGTAATGCAATTTCTCCAGATTTGTTTTTTTTTTGCTTAGGATTGCCTTCGCTATTTGGGCTTTTTCGGTTCCAAATGAAACTTAGAATTATTCTTTTTTAGATCTGTGAAATATGGTATTGTTATTTTGTTGAGAATTGCACTGAATCTGTAAATCACTTTAGGCAGTATGGACATTTTAATGATATTGACTCCACCAATCCATGAGCATGGGATGTATTTCCGTTTGTTTCTGTCATCTGCAATTTCTTTCCTCAATGTTTTGTACTACTTGCAGAGCTCCTTCACCTCCTTCGTTAAGTATATTCCTAGGTATTTTATTTTCATTGTAGTTGTTGGAAATGGTATTGAGTCCTTGATTTGACTCTCAGCTTGATTGTGATTAGAATACAAAAATGCCACTGATTTGTGTACATTGTTTTGCAACGTGAGACTTTGCTGAATTTGTCTATCAATTCTAGAAGTATTTTGGTGTAGTCTTTAGGGTTTTCTAGATACAAGACCATATCATCAACAAACAGGGATAATTTGACCTCCTCTTTCCTGATTTGGATACTCTTTAATTCTTTCTCTTTCCTGATTGCTCTGGATAGGACTTCTAATACTTCGTTGAATGGATGTGGTGATAGTGGGAACTCTTATCTTGTTCCAGTTCTTAGGGGGAATGCTTTCAACTCTTCTTCATTCAGCATGTTACTGGCTGTGGGTTTGTCATATATGGCTTTTATAATTTTGAGGTATGTTTCTTCTGTGCCTAGGTTGTCAAGGGTTGTTATCATGAAAGGTTGCTGGAATGTATAGAATACTTTCCCTGCATCTATTGAGATGCTCTTTGTTTTTGCTTCTTTTTATGAGGTGAATCACATTTATTGATTTGTGTATGTTGAACCATCCTTGAATCTCTGGGATAAAACCCACTTGATCATGGTGAATTATCTTCTTCATGTGCTGTTGAATTTGGTTTACTAGTATTTTGTTAAGGATTTTCGCATCTATGTTTATAAAGGATATTGGCCTGCAGTTTTGTTTTTTGGTTGTATTCTTTCCTGACTTTAGTGTCAAGGTGATGCTGGATATGTAGAATAAGTTGGGGGGGGGTTCTCCTTGATGTTATGGAATAATTTCTGTAGGATAGGTACCATTTTTTCTTTTAAGGTCTGCCAGAATTCAGCTGTGAATCCATCTAGTTAAGAGCTTTTTTTTGGGGGGGGGGAGTTTTTTTATTACTCCTTCAATCTCACTAATTGTTATTTTCCTCTTCAGGATTTCTATTTCTTCCTCATTTGGGCTTGTGAAATTATGTGTTTCCAGGAATTTTTCTATTTCTTCTAGGTTTTCTAGTTTATGTACATGGAGGTTTTTGTATTATTCATCGATGATGTATATATTTTTTTCACGGATGATATTTTATATGTCTGTGCTATTGGTTTTGATGTCTCCTTTTCTATTTCTGATTGAGCTCATTTGAGTCCTAGTTCTTCTGTTTCTGGTTAACCTGGCTAGTGGTCTATTGATTTTGTTTATCATTTGAAAGAACCAACTTTTTGTTTTGTTGATATTTTGCATTGTTTCTTTGGTTTCCATTTTCTTTAGTTCTGTTTAGAACTTTGTTATTTCTTTTATTCTTCTTACTTTGCACTTCATTTTCTAGTTTGCGATGTGATATTGGGCTGTTAATTTGTGATCTCTCAGTCTTTCTGATGTAGGCATTGAAGTCTATGACCTTTTCCCTTAGGATTGCTTTTGCTGTATCCCATAGATTTAGAAAGCTTGTATCCCCTTGTCATTCAGTTTGAGGAATATTGATTTCCATTCTAATTCATCATTGACCTGAGGATTATTCAACAGCAAGTTATTTCATTTACATAACTGTGTAGATTTGAGTGTTTCTCTTGGAACTGATTTCTGTCTTTCTTCCACTGTGGTCTAACAAGAAACATGGTATGATTTTGATTTTTTTTTTTTTTTGACTTGGACTTGTTTTGTGGCCTAAGACATGGTCAATTTAAAGAATGTCCCATGTGCTGGTAAGAAGAGTGTATATTCAGTAGCTTTTGGGTAAAATGGTCTGTAAACATCTGTTAGGTACATTTTTATTAGAGTCCCATTTAAGTCTAGTGTTTTTAAAATTTATTTTCTGCTTTGGTGATCTATCTGGTTCTGTCGGTGGGATGTTGAAGTCTCTGGAAATTATGATGCTATTGTTTATTTCTTTGCTTTAATTAGTAGAATTTCCTTTATGAACTAGGAGCTTTTGTTCTAGGTGTGTATATATTTAGGATTGTTATGACTTTTTGTTGAATTGCTCCCTTTACTATTATGTAATGGCCATTTTTGTCTTTTTTTTTAACAATTGTTGATTTCAAGTCTATTTTATCTGATATGAGAATGACTACACCTGCTCTCTTTTGGTTTCCATTTGCATAGAATATTTTTTTCCATCCTTTGCCTTGAGTTTGTGTGAGTCCTTAAGAGTTAGATGTGTTTCTTGGAGGTAGTATATACTTTGGTTGTGTTTTTTCATCCATTCAGCCTATTTATGCCTTTTAAATGGGGCATTAAAACCTTTCACATTAAATGTCAGTATTGATATGTGAGATATTGTTCGGCTCGTCATGTTGGATTATACTTTGTCTTTTTGTTTTCCATCTGTGCTATTGTGTTATAAGGGCTGCAAGCTTTAACTTTTGGGTGTTTTTTCCACTGGCATCTATTGTGCTGTTTCATGTAGAGAGCACCTCTGAACATTTCCCATAGGGCAGTTCTAGCAGTGACAAATTTCCTTAGTGTTTCCTTGTCTGGAAAAGTCTTTATTTCTTCGTCATTTATGAAAATTAGTTTTGCAGGATACAAAATTCTTGGCCAACAATTATTCAGTTTAAGAACACTAAAAATGGGACCCCAAACTGGCTTGTAAGGTGTCTGCTGAGAAATCTGCTGTTAGCCTGATGATATTTCCCTTCTGGTTAGTTGCTGCTTTCATTTTGCAGCTTGTAGAATTTTCTCCTTCATTTTCACTTTGCCCAGTTGATGACTATGTGTCTTGAAGATGTCCTCTTTGCCATGAATCTTCCTAGTGTTTGATAACCATCTCGTATATGGATATCTCAGTCTCTGGTGATATCAGGGAAATTACCCTCAATAATTCCCTCAAATAGGTTTTCCATACTTTTTACTTTTTCTTCTTTCTCCTCAGGGGTACCTATAATTTGTGTACCTTTAATTTGGCTCACTTCACATAGTCCTGTATTTCTTTGAGTGATTATTCATTCTCCTTTGTTCTTTTTTCATCTTTTGCTGACTAGATTAGTTTGAAAGCCTTGTCTTGAAGCTCAGAGATTCTTTCTTCTGCTTGATCTAGCCTATTGTTCATGCTTGCTGCTGTATTTTGTAATTTCCTAAATGAAGTTCTTTTATAGCATTTCTTATGTTGTCTAGCTCTTTAGTGACTTTATGTGTGTTTTTTATGTCCTGACATTTTTTTGCCTCTTTCAGCTGGTTTCGAATTTTCTCTTGAATCCCATTCATTTTTTTTTTTTTTTTTGAGACAGTCTCACTCCTTGCCTGGGCTAGAGTGCTGTGGCATCAGCCTAGCTCACAGCAACCTCTAACTCCTGGGCTCAAGCGATCCTCCTGCCTCAGCCTCCTGGGTAGCTGGGACTACAGGCACGCGCCACAATGCCTGGTTAATTTTTTCTATTTTTAGTTGTTTGGCCAATATCTTTCTATTTTTTGTAGAGACGGGGTCTCGCTCTTGCTCAGGCTGGTCTCAAACTCCTGTGCTCAAGCAATCCTCGTGCCTCGGCCTCCCAGAGTGCTAGGATTACAGGCGTGAGCCCCCACGCCCGGCCCCATTCATCTTTTTTGTCATCCATATTTTGAATTCCTTTTCTGACATTTCAACAATTTTCTTTTTGTTGGCGTCTCTTGCTGTAGATCTCTTGAGATCATTTCTGGTTGTTGAACTTGCTTATTTCTTCATGTTGCCAGAGTTCTTTTGCTTGTTTCTCCTCATCTGAAACCTCTTCTCTATGCTCAGGGCTTGACAGGTTAGATGCACACCTGTTCTCCTTTGCTGAAAACTCTCCTACTTAATGGGAAGGAGTCCCTAGATGGCACTTTTTGTCCTACTCCAGAATATTGACCCAGCAGTAGAGGGGTGGATGCACTGAGAGCCTGTAATGCATCTGTTCTGTGTTGTCCTGTTTCCCTGTAATTGTCACACTCCAAGACGCTGCTGGATGATCTTTGTGCAGCATGGTTGATTGTTCCTCAGACTTCTGTTGGAAGCTTGAATTGGAGGTTGTGAGAGTCCCTCTCCATGGAGGCTGTGTTGTGGTTGATTGCTCTGCCTAGGTCACCCCATGGCAGTGACAGTGACAGCAGGGCAAGTCTATCTAGCCAGTGGTCTTGGGTGTCAGGGCTGTGGGCATTCATCCCACCTGGTCTTGGTATCATGGTGGTTGCAGTTAGTTGGTCCCTGAGAGATCACTGGACCATGGGGATGGTTCCTGCCAGGTGGTTGGTGGGCACTGGGGGGGCAGGGCTTTGTGGCCATGCAGCATGTAGAAACATTGGTGGTGGAGCCATGGGGCCCCTTGGCTGTGCGGGAGGCATGTGCATGGGGACATGAGTCCTGGCAGCAGTACAGGAGACATGGGGTCTTGTGGCAGCGTAAGAACTGCATTAGCAGGGATGTAGGGTCAGTTAGCAGTGTGGGAGCTTCAGGGGTGTGGCTTCAGGATGTGGTTGCAGAGCCTGGTGGCACCTGGTTAGACTCAGGTGTGGAATCCTGGAATTTGGCCCCAGCATGGGGGCTGCATGAGCAGGGCCATGGGGCCCAGCAGCAAGGCAGGAGCCTCAGGGGCAGAGCCATGGGTCCAGAAGATATTGTGGGAGTCACACAGGTGGGGTTAAGGGGGCCAGGCTGACAGGTAACTGGACCTATACTCCTTCCCAGGTCCACTGAGGTAGTCACTGCAGGGCTTCTCACTTGGCATTCATGGTGCCTGGTCTACTCGATTCCCCTGTGGGGTGGAGAGATGCTCAGCTCCCAGTGATGGGGCACATGAGAATGCCTATTCTCCCTCATCCCTCCTTGGCTTGGCTGAGGCAATGTGGAGGTTGCTGCAGCAAAGCCAAGCCCTGTGTAGACCCGATGCTCTGGACCTGAGAGTTCAGAATAGTGTCAGTTACAGCAACCTGGGTATGGAATCTACTAGGTCCCTGCTCACCTACTCTCCAGTGCAATGTCACTATGCAAAATCCAAGCAGCTTACTGATCAGTCTGGAAGTCTGCAGTGATGGTGGGCCCCTTCATAGCTTGGGCCACAGTGTCCATGGTAGGGGCACAGCATGAAACCTTGAGTCTCTCTCCTCCTATCCTTTTCCACATGTGGATGCCTCTCCCAGGTACCTTCTGATCTTGCAAAGTGGATCACAATGTCACCTTCTTATTCACTCCGTGTGTCCCATTGCTTCTCTGATGATTCATGATGCTCTCTCCAAGAAGGGCCATCTGTAAGTGAGCATCCACCTGCAGCTTTCAATCCTTTCCTTGAAAGTGGCACACATGGGCTGCTTCTAGTCTACCATCTTCCCCGCCCCCCGCTAAATTCGTGCTTTTGTAAATTTGTGTTTTCTAGAGAAACTCTTAGTGTTTTCTGAAATCACCTCCCTTTTATTTGGTTTTCATGAATCAGGCAAAACTTTTTAAAAAAAATATCTGGTTTTTGTCTTTATGAAATTGAGATATTTCTGTAATTCATTTGGTATCTGTGAAGTTTAAAAAGGGTGATATGTATGGTGCAAATAGCCAGTTTTGTTATTTGTTATCAGTTATAGAACAAAGTTTATTAAGGAGAAAATCAAAATGATTAAACCGAGACTCTTTAGTTATCAAAACATATTAATTGTCCTTGGCACAAAAATCAGCCATTCATTTTTTTTTTTTATGAGACAGAGTCTCTCTCTGTTGCCCATGGTAGAGTGATATGATGTGTCAGCCTAGCTCACAGGAACCTCAAACTACTGGGCTCAAGGGATCCTCCTGCCTCAGCCTCCTGAGTATCTGGGACTACAAGTGTGCACCACCATGCCCAGCTATTTTTTTTTTATTATTTTTAGTTGTCTGCCTAATTTCATTTTTAGTAGAGACAGAATCTCACTCTTGCTGAGGCTAGTCACAAACTCCTGACCTCAAATGATCCTCCTGTCTTGGCCTCCCAGAGTGCTAGGATTACAGGTGTGAGCCACCAGGCCTGGCCTCATTCAAAATGTTTTGATGTATTATAACATAATGCCATGTGGGCATATACAGGAAATGTATCTTATAAAAATTTTTGTTTGTTCTTATATTATTTTGTTTTTATAGTTGTAATTTGGACGTTTCCTTTTTACAAATTGGAGTGAATTGTAAAGTTAATATTGGACTACTCCACAAAAAATCCCAACCTTAAAAGCCAAGAGAGAGTGGCATGACATGCTCAAAGTGCTGAAGGAAAAAACTTTAACCCTAGAATATTATATCCTGCAAAATATCCTTCAAATATGAAAGAGTAATAAAGATTTTCCCAGTCAAACAAAAGCTGAGGGATTTCATCAACACCAGACCTGTCCTACAAGAAATGCTAAAAGGAATCCTTCAATCTGAAAGAAAAGGACATTAATGAACATTAAGAAATCCTAGGTATGAAACTCACTGGTAACTATAAGTACACAAATACAGAATACACTATTGCTGCAATTGTGGTGTATAAACCACTTATATCCTGAGTAGAAACAGTAAAAGTCAAACCTATAAAAAATAGTAACTATAACAACTTTTAAAGAGATAGATAACATAAAAAGATATAAATGGAAGCAACAAAAAGCCAAAAAGTGGGGAAGTGAAGTTAAAGTTTCTTTCAGATTTCCCTTTGCTTGTTTGTTTTTTTATAAACAGAGTTAAGTTGTCTTCTGTTTAAAATAATTGGTTATAAAATGTTTTTTTAAAGTCTCATGGTGATCTCCAATCAAAAAACCTACAACAAATACACAAAAACTAAAAGTAAGAGGTTAAAACACATTGCCACTTTTGAGTGGTTTTACATTCGAGAGTGTTTATCGTGCTGATCCTTGTGTAATTCTGTTTTGAGTACTTCTTGGAGAGCTGGTCTTGTCTTGATGAATTCCCTCAGGCTTTGCTTATCTGAGAATGTCTTTATTTCTCCTTCATATATGAAACTTAGTTTTGCAGGGTACAAGATTTTAGGGTGGGCATTATTCTGTTTCAGAAGAGTGAGAATGGGGCCCCAGTCTCTTCGTCCTTGTAGGGTTTCAGTTGAAAAGTCTGGAGTTATTCTGATGGGCTTTCCTTTGTATGTTACTTGTTCCTTTTGCCTTACAGCTCATAGAAGGGCCTCTTTAGTGGATATTTTGGTCAGTCTGATGACTGCATGACGTGGTGTCTTCCTATTTGCATTGAATCTCCCTGGGGTCCCTTGAACTTCTTGTACCTGTATATCTAGATTTTTAGCAAGGCCTGGGAAATTCTCCTCTATTAATTCTTCATCTAGCTTATCCAGCCCTTGCATGTTTTCTTCTTCGCCTTCCGGAATCCCTATCACCCTCAGGTTCAGTTTTTTCACGTAATCCCACATTTCTTGTAGGCTTCTTTCTTTCTTTTTTTTTTTCTCTTTATGAAAACTTTATTTTATTTTATTTTATTTTCATTTTTTATTTATTTTTATTGTTTGTTATTATAGGGGTACAGATGTTTAGGTT
>RJWJ010029171.1:0-20849 GCA_004363605.1 Indri indri
GTAAGGGAAAGACAGGAAAGAGGCTGCCATGGCAAGGAGAGCTTAAAGGGGTAAATCCAAAACAACATATTTCATAAAAGTTTACATTAAAGTGAGTTGAAATCCTTAGTACAATCTACATTACTTATAACCATAACTTACTGCGGTTGGATTGTTGGTTTTCCAACAAATTCTTTCTATGAATTACAATGAACACAGAGCAGAAGCTGAGACTACTTATGGGAGGACAAACAATATGGATTCTAACTGTATTTTGTAAAAGAATTGTTATAAAGTATTATGCTATTTACTGAAGGAAATATTAACTGTTAATGAAATTGAATATTAGTATGTGAAGTTTTACCAGACATAGCTTAAGAAAATAAACTCAATATCTCGTTG
Source organism: Indri indri (assembly GCA_004363605.1). Lineage (NCBI taxonomy): Eukaryota > Metazoa > Chordata > Mammalia > Primates > Indriidae > Indri > Indri indri. Next base: position 382 of record RJWJ010029171.1, read on the forward strand.
TCTAGGATATAACTAAATATAAGTGAAATAAAGACCTCTAATGATAAGGCATTCCATTTTAGCTATTTTTTGGTGGGATGGAGACATTTCTTGCAATTTTTTTTTGATAAAGGGAACTATGATAATGCTACATGTAGCCAACAAATCTTTTCAAAAAATATCAATTTCGCTTTGTTTCAACTGTAATAATTTCTTGTTGAGTGCTTACTATGTACTTGTCATTGGATGCTGCAACTTTGCACAAGTCCGGGGATTTAATGGGGAGCTTTAAGACATGGCAGTCCTGCAAGCTCCAATGAAGTGCTTGATGTTTATGATATCGTTTCATCCTCACTGTATCCCTGGGAGGCAGATTTTTTCATCACATTTTACAGGTGTAGAAATGGACTCAGGGAAGATAAATAACAATCCCAGGGTCTCCAGGAGTTGAAGTGGTTGAGTTAGTATTCAAAGCGAAGCAGTTTACCTCTAGTCCACACTCTTGATGTAACAGCGTGTGTCAAGACCAGAAGTACACCCTGGTGAGAGGGAGGATGCTGGGGGTGGGGAATCGGCCTGGGATGTGAGATTCGAGGCTGACTCTTGCAGATGTGAGGACTCAGGAAAGCTGTCTAACATTCCTGAATCAAGATTGAGAATCAGCATTCTTCCAAGTTTAAACAAAATTGCAAGCGTAAAATAAGGTGTTTTCTTTCTAGTAAATGCTAGCTCTCCCCCACACAAAATAACTGGCAAAATTTCACCCAAGTCATCAACAAATAGACAAATTTTCAGATTCAATTATATTTTAATATTTTGCAATAGAAATCTTGCTTCTGCTTATTTTTCTTTTATTTCATATATACGTACGTAGGTGTGCACATGAGTACTTTACTCAGGAAAAGCACTTGGGTGCTTCACATTTGTCGTCATTGTGAATTCCATGCTTCTTACTGCCAAACTGATCATGTTTGTGAGAGAAATATCTCTAAAAGGCAATTCTTGAAAGTGTTTTTTTAAGATTTTCTTTAGATTTGATGTTTTTCCCTAATCTCCAAGGAATTTTGCTGCTGCTGTTTCCATTCTATTGCTGTGTTGTCTCTATCTGTTTGCTTTACATATTCACTCCACTATATTGTGAAACTGAGCTGTAGACGTTTCTCTCTGCTTACACAGAAACACCACAGCTCCCCTCCTGTTTCTGCCTGTTTCCCAGAGTTGCACTAAATTTTGGTTATTGGCTGCCTCCATTCCTTTCTACGTGGTTTTGGGGTACAAATCCCAAACAGTATTATCCTCATGCCTATCGCAGCCTGATTCCCAGCTCTCAGTCTTCTCTCTCTCACTCCCTAAGTGGGCCGCAAGGGGGAATTTCTTCTGCCTAATGGTTTGGCCAAAAGACTGCATATATCACAGGAAATAATGTGATCATTTTTATGTGGCCTTTTCCTGAATTCTTTTCCAAAGATTATTTGGCCTCTAGTGCTTTCTGAGCCATATTGCTCAGTACACTGAAGACAGGCTTTAATCCAGATTATTACTATTCTAAGCCCAACCCTCCCTTTTACTTTATTTAACACATTTTATTGCTATCCCATTAGAGATCCATTACATTAACTCTAAGACTTTCCTCAAAATGCAGTTGACCCTTGAATAACAGGGATTTAAACTGTGCAGGACCACTTATATGTGGGTTTTTCTTCAATAAATATATTGGAAAAATTTTAGGAGACACGACAATTTGAAAAAAACTCACAGAAAAACCTTGTAGCCCAGAAATTAAAAAAAAGAAAAAGAAAGAAAAAGCTAGGTATGTCATGAATACATAAAATATATGCAGATACTAGTCTATTTTATCATCTATGACCATAAAATATACACAGATCTACCATAAAAAGTTAAAATTGATCAAAATTTATGCACACACTTACAGACCATACTTGGCACCCTTCACAGTTAAGAGAAATGTCAACAAACAATAAAGATGCAGCATTAATTCATAGCAGTATAAAATTAACTATAGTGCATACTGTACTACTTTAATAATTTTGTAGCCACCTCCTGTTGCTATTGCAGTTAGCTAAAGAGTTGCAAGTATTCTCTTAAAAAGCCTTGTGACACTAAACATCTCTGTGTGAGCAGTTCCTCTCTCCAGTAAATTGCATATCCCAGTAAAATGTGATCTCTTGAGGTTCTCGCATATTTTTCATTGTGTTTAGTGCAATACTATAAACCTCAAATAACACCATGGGACCCATAAGAAGTGTCACAAGTGATGCTGGAAGTGCTCCCAAGAAGCAAAAAAAAAAAATCACGACATTAAAAGAAAAAATGGAGCTGTTGAACTGAAGATGGCAGACTAGAAGCAACCAGCACATACAACTCTAATGGAGAGGATCAAAAGTGGTGAGCAGATATTCATCTTTGCATGGATTATCTAAAAGAGAGCATTGGGAATCAATAGAGAGGTGAGGACAGGCACTGAAAGCAAAGGAAAAGGAAGTAGGGCAACCTGCTTAGCCACATCAAAAGTACCTGGGGTAGGTGCCTGTATGTGTGGAGCGGGGCAGGAGAGAGAGGGCTGGGGCTTCACACTCCCTTGTGGACATTACAATCCAAGCTGTGGGAGGGCCCCTTCAACATGCGGGTTCCCAGACTGGTGCAGGGAGCTGCCTAGAGACTGCGCAGTGGAATTGCACAGGAGAGAAGGCATAGCAGGGTCCTGCTAGCTTCTAACCCCTGGTGCTGCAGCTGGCTCTATTCTGAGGGCTCAGCCCCAGAGCAGTGCATTTGCCTAGGCAAATAATCTATGACTAAGACCCCAAAAGCAATATAACAACAAAAATAAATGGGACTTAATTAAACTAATAAGTTTCTGCACAGCAAAAGAAATAATCAAAAGAGTAAATAGACAACCTACAGAATGGGAGAAAATATTTGCAAACTATACATCCAACAAAGGACTAATATCCAGAATCTACTAAGAACTCAAACAAATCAGCAAGAAAAAAACAAATAGCCTCATCAAAAAGTGGGCAGAAGACATGAACAGATACTTTTCAAAAGAAAATATATAAATGGCCAAAAAAATGAAAAAATGCTCAACATCATTAATCATCAGGGAAATGCAAATTTAAAACACAGTGAAATAACACCTTACCCCTGTTAAAATGGCCATTACTAAAAAGTCAAAAAACAAGAGGGGCTGGTGTGGTGAAAGCAGTGATGAAAAAAGAAACTTTATTCACTGTTGATGAGAATGTAAACTAGAGCAACCGCTAGGGAAAACAGTATGGAGTTTCCTCAGAGAACTAAACTTAGCCCTGCCATCTGATCCAGCAATCTCACTACTGGGTATCTATCCAAGGGAAAAGAAATTATTACATCAAAAAGACACCCAAATGTTTACTGCAGAACAATTCAGAATTACAAAGATCTAGAATCAACCTAAGTGCCCATCAACCAATGACTAGTAAAGAAAATATAGTATGTATGTGTGTGTGTGTATATATATATATATATACACACACACACATACACACACATACATACATACTTTGGAACACTAGGAATATTAACAGAAATACTCAGGCATAAAAAGAATGAAATTATGTATTTTGCAGCAACTTCGATGAAACTGGAGACTATTGTCCTCCGTGAAGTATCTCAGGAATGGAAAACAAATACCACATATTCTCACTTATGAGTGGGAGCTAAATGATGGGTACATATGGACATAAAGTGGTATAACGGGCATTGGAAACTAAGAAAAGAGGAGAGCATAGGAGGGTCAGGGATCAAAAACTACTTATTGGGTACAATGTGCAATATTCTGGTGATGAGCAAACTAAAAGCCATGACTTTACCATTGTACAATTCATCCATGTAACAAAGAACATGTGCACCCATTAAATACATTGAAATAAAAAAAGAAAAAGTTGAATTGCTTGATATGTACTATAGATTGAGTTTGGTAGCTGTGGTTGCCCACCATTTCAAGATAAATGAATCCAGCATAAGGACTAAAGCATAAAAAGGAAAGGAGATTTGTGAATCTGTCACTGCAGCTGTACAAGCAGGTGCAGAAACCTTGCACTTTTTGTAAAATACCTTTTTATCTCATACTGAAAATGCAGCTTTTCTGTTAGTGCAGGATTGTTATAAGAAAAGCATACATATAGACTCTAATATGATTTGCGAAAAAGTGAACTCATTATATGACAACCTAACACAAAAGAAAGGCGAGGGATCTACAGCTGTAGAATTTAATGCCAACGAAGGATGGTTTGATAATTTTAGAAAGATGTTTGGCTTAAGAAATGTGAACATAACAAGAGAAGCGGCTTCTGCCTACCAAGAGTCAGAAGATAAGTTCCCATTAAGAAAACCATTGAGAAGAAAGGATACTTATCTGAACAGGTTTTTAATGCATATGGAAGTGCCTTATTCTGGAAAAAAATGCCAAAAAGGACATTTATTAGTAAAGAAGAAAAGTAAGCACCAGGAATTATGGCAGAAAGCAGTAGGCTCTACAGTCAAGTTTATGATCAAGACTACGATCTATAAAGCTGCTAACTCCCAAGCCTTGAAGGAAAAAGATAAACACTAGCTGCTAGTCTTTTGGTTCAACTAGGGGACCTGGACAATGAGAACACTTTTTCTGGATTGGTTCCATTGATGCTTTGTCTCTGAAGTCAGGAAGTACCTTGCCAGGAAGGTACTGCCTTTCAAAGTTCTACTGATACTGGGCATAAGGATCTTTAAGGCTCATTACAATGGTACTCTATGTAAAGGATTTTCAACACTGTGGAAGAGAACCTCAACTGAGATAACATAATGAAAGTCTGGAAGGATTACACCATTGGAGATGCCATTGTTGTTATAAAAAAAAAAAAATCACAAAAGCCATCAAGTCCAACACAATAAACTCCTGCTGGAGAAAATTGTGTCCAGATGTTGTTCATGATGTCACAGGATTTACAACTGAGCCAATCAAGGAAATCACGACAGAGATTGTGGATGTTGCAAACAAAGGTGGGACGTGAAGGTATTCAAGATGTGGATTTTGGAGAAATTCAAGAGCTATTAATAACAGACACCACACTAGAGGAATTAACAGCAGATGACTGGATGGAGATGCATGACTCTGAACCAGTGCCAGACGATGAGAACGAAGACATAGAAGAAGTGACAGAAAAGAAATTGACATTAGACAATCTGGCAGAAGGGTTTTATTATCCAAGGCTGCTTTTGATTTATTTTATGACATGGACCCTTGTATGATATGCGCACTGAAACTAAAGCAAATGGTGGAAGAAGGGTTAGTACTGGAAGAAATATTTTCAGAGAAAGAAAAAAGCAAAAATGTGAGGATGGAAATCATAACGTATTTCCATAAAGTTACACCGAGTGTGCCTGTCTCTCCTGCCTTTCCTTCCCCTTCCTCCACCCCTTGCACCCCTGAGAGAGCATGACCAGCCTCTCTTTTGCCTCTCATCCTCAGCCTACTCAATGTGATGACAACAAGGATGAAGACTTTTATGATAATCCACTTCCATTTATTGAATAGCAAATATATTTCCCTTCCTTATGATTTTTGTAATAATATTTTCTTTACCCAACTTACTTTACTATAAGAACACAGGGCATAATACTAAATATGTTGATCAACTTTTTGTTATCCGTAAGGCATCTGGTCAACAGTAGGCTATTAGTATTTAAAGTTTTGGGGAAGTCAAAAGTTACATGTGGATTTTTAACTGAGCAGAGAATTGAGACCTTGACCCTGGTGATTTTCAAGGATCAACCGTAAAATCATATTTAAGCAATTATATAACCAATATTTTAACAAAAAGTTTCAAAAACCAGTATGTATACTGGACATAGCTTTTTAAAATAAGTAATAAGTTACGAAAACTTTACTATTATTTTTGTGATGAAAACCACAAGAAAATTTTTTTTCACATATTAGAATTAGGAATCTTAGGTTGTGCTTTGCCAGAGGCACAAATGAGATGTCTTCTCTTGAGCACCAACCCAAATCTTGTTTTTTTCTTCATGTTACCTGTTTAGGAGACTTTGAAGTAAATACACGTTCCACTTCTAGTACATGAATGGAATTTCATGACCTATTCTTCATGCATATCATCCTACTGCATCTTTTCTATCCTACCATAATCCTGTACCTCATTTTTCTCATGTATTTTAATTGTATATTGTCCTACAAATATCTTTGCCAGCCTCCACTAAAACTTTCTGGAACATAATAGTTTATATCATTATATTTAATTAAACACATTCAACAAATGGAATTTTGTGGGGAAGTTCAACAGTGAACAACAAAAAATACATGTGGTTATATCAGTAATTTATAATGTAAAAAAAAAGTCACTAGAAAAAAAAGTAAATCCAAAAGAACACTCAAAGTAGTCAGCAAATTCACACCAAACTCCTTTAAAAAAAAAAAATCTTTGTGATGTATAGATAAGGGCTCAGTGAGCCCAATCTAAATAAAGTTTTATTGAAACTCAGCTATATTCATTCATTTACACATTGTCTGCTTTTGGCCTACAATGGCAGAGTTGAACGGTTGTGACAGAGAGATACGTCCGCATATCCTAAAATATTTACTATGTGTCCCATTACAGAAAAAGTTTTCTGACCCCTGGTCTAGACAATTGTGTTAAACCTGCTGAATTATTTTCAACCAGTGCTGCACGTGTATAGTGCCACCTACAGTGAGTCCAGGAGGCCCAAGCTGGAAATGTGTTACAGTGTCTGCTAAATAAATTCCTGACTCTGGTTTTACAACACAGTCCTCTGGGGTCAAAAATACTTACTCACCAGGGATAGTTATAGATTTTAGAGAATGTACGCAAACATAACTTACATACCTATTTTTGTGGAATGAATATGCAGACTGTATATCATAAATGTGTTATATAACAAAACTACTTCCATACACACGGAGAAGATGCCCAGTTTTTTTTAATGAACTCACATATTATATAGTTCACATAGTTAAGATACTCTTCCATTTAAAAAAAAAAAAAAAAGGTTAATTAAATTTGTCAAGAGACCAAAAATGCTTTAGTAGAAACAAAATGGACAACCTCTGTTTTGATCAACTTAATCCAACTACATATCTCACAAAGGCAAAGCCATCTTTTTCCACAAGTATCACATGTGTCTGTCTGCCTGTTGGGGAAAGGCTTATGAAACCTAAGGGGATTTATTATGTTACTGATGAAAAGCTCCAATCTGTAACACATATGTGCATTTCAGTATACAGTATCTGCTTATTTTCATTAAACTACATTAAATGCTTCAATATGTAACAGAGTCATCTTCCTTAGGAAGCATATACTTGCGGAATTCTTTGTGGTATCCCTGGGAATCCCTTTACCATGTATTCATGGCATTCTGCCTCTGCTAGGCTCATTTCTTCCTATCCCCTGGTATATTTATTAAGAAGAGTTTTTCCTTTCCTTTTCTAAGATTTTGCTTTTGTCCCAAGCTACTGTTTTCGAACTGAAAGCAAAGGCAAGGGACAATATAGTTGAGGAAAGAATATACCAGTATTAGAAATTACTGCATGGTATCTGTTTTCTTACTTAAAGGCAGAAAGAGTTTTCTTCTCTCATCTTTCCGCCCAAACGACTGTAATTTAGACCTAAGCTAAGGCCCAAAGTAGCAGAACAAAGAAAGCGAATATCTTCCAAGCTGGGGGAATTTCACCATTCATACATACTCACCATAGCAGTTATATGGAAATGCATAATTAATTTTGTATACACTTCTATTCTCTGCTACCAGGCATACAAATCTACATATGAACTTTAAAAACTAGTTGATCTTAAAACATTTTTCCACATACTTTGATTACATTACTGTTGAAAAAATGCAAATGTACCTCAACATTTAAACATCATTTCACACATATATTTTTCTGAGCGTCTGATAACATACATACAGTGGTTATTTTTTCTTCTTCTAGATTACCCATTATTCTTTGTAATACATTGACAGTAGCGTGCCAGACAGTATCTACTAAGTAATGTTTCTTTTTATCAACTAAATTTTCTGTCCTCAAATCCATCTCATTTCCAAGTTTTCTAATTTATTAGCTGAAAGTCACCAATGTGTTAATTTTGAAGGCAAATGATCTATTTCTTTTGAAATATAAAGAAAACTAAGTTATTATTTATTTTTTGTATTCAGAAAAAAAAGGTGAGCCATCAGGGAAAAAAATACCAATTCTAAGTGAAATTTAATTGTTGCTTATTAATTTCGAATACAGATTTCTGGAAGAAATTTGGTTCCTAAAAAGAACAACATATTCTGAGGACGTCTGGCACATATGGTACATAAGTATACTAGGGTACTGAAGTATACGCAAGAAAGTATCTGTGACCCTCGGAATCAGGTAAGTGCAGAGCTTGATGCAATTGTTTGCTTGCATCTGGATGAGTCATTATAACAGCAAACTCACACTTACAGTTTGAAAACTTGTGTTTACACTCGTCCAAGGATTGCTGCAGCTTTGTCACTTCCCACGCCTAATGGAGGAATCTCAGGAAGGTGGGAGAGATGACAGCCACACATCTAACCCTTAGGCACTCAAGAGTCACCCTAAACATACCCACCCTTCTGATTTCACCTGCTTCACTTCTGGAGTGAGAAGACCTATACCAGAGTAGGAGAAGGAAGAGATTCCTTTTAAGTCTAGGTGCTTATGGCTATTTTGAAGCAAATAGGCTATTCTCATCAATCTTAAATGGAAGAAGTGAAATATGTATTAAAGTAATATTTGTTTTTACTTACAGGCTTATTGTCTTCTAAAGTATCTTAGCTATATAAATAGATAATTCAGGATTTATTGTCAATCGTAATGGTAATGTTAATAATTAATGGCATAATAATAGTATATGTGTCTGGCACTATTCTAAGCAATTTACACATAATAAACTTGTTTAATCTTCAAAACTTCACAAGTATGAAGCAAAGCAAGTTTCTATAATTGGCCCAAGGTCACATAGAATAAGCAATCTGCCTCCAGACTTAAACCATCTTCCCAAGCTCTTATTAAAATATATATGTACCTTGAAATCTTAGGTTTTTATCATCATTTCTTTAGCATTAGCAGTAAGCACAGATTCTACTACAAAAGAGGTATTCAAAAAACATTTGCTTCATTGAAAGAGTCCCATCTTATTTGAGAGGCTGTAGATTGCAGTGGTTAAAAGCACCAACTTTTCAACCAGTCTTCTAGGATTTGTACCCTAGATTAGTGACCCTGAAAGTTATACAATCTCTCTCTCTGCCTCAGTTTTCTATTCAGTAATATGGAGATAATGATAGTACCTACCCTACAGAATCATTGTAAGATTAAATAAATCAACACAGGCACATAGGCAGCACTATATAAATGTAATTTATGGTTATAAGTGCTGGATGTTGAATTTCTGGTGAATGTGACCTTATTTGGAAACAGGGTCTTTGCAGATGTAACCAAGTTAAGAGAAGTTCATATTGATTATTGTGGACCCTAATCCAATACTGATGTCCTTATCAGGAGAAAGAGATTTGTAGACAGGGAGATACACAGAAAGGCCATGTGATGACAGAGGCAAAGATTGGAGTTATTCCACCACAAGCCAAGAAATGCCAAGGATCAGGTAGCAAGCTAGAAGCTAAGAGGTGGCAAGGAAGGATTCTTCCCTTCAGAGGGGAGATGGCCCTGCTGACATCTCGATTTTGGACTTCCAGCTTCCAAAACTGTGAGAGAATAAATTTCTATTGTTTTAAGCCACCCAGCTTGTGGTAACTAGTTATAGCTGCCCTACAGAACTAAACAATGACTCTAGTTACTGCATATCCGTAATAAACAAGTGCCTGAATTCAGCTCTTCTAGCATCTTTGGGAACAAAACTGTATGAGTGTACTCAGGATTGCTGTGAACAGAGGAAACAGCAAAGTGATGTTACAAATTCAAAACATGTATATATTAATTCATTCATTTAATCACTCAAACACACTTATTGGCCCAACTGGGAACTAGAACACTGAATAGAATGTCATTTTCCCTCATGGAATTGATGGTCCACTGAGCTATGTTTCTCTCTAAAAATATGCATAACCAAAATTCTCTCTTCATGAGCTTAAGTTAGCCATATATTTTTTTCACTTTTAAATAATTTCTATTTTTCATATTTATTTTTAGTTGAAATATAATTATATATGTATGGACTATAATGTGATGTTTTGATACATATATGCATAGTGGAATAATCGAAGTAAATAAATTAACATATCGTTCACCTCATATATCATATTTATCATTTCTCTGGGGCTAGAACATTTAAAATCTACTCTTTTAGAGGGGATTCTGTAGCAGATAAAGAACCGGTGAGTCTTTTGTTCTATTAATATCAAGGCCTTCAACTGATTGGATGAGGCCCACCCACAATATGGAGGGCAATCTGCTTTACTCCAAGTCCACAGATTCAAATGTTAATCTCATTCAAAAACACCCTCACAGAAACATCCAGACTTGACCACATATCTGGACTCAGTGGCCCAGCTAAGTTGACACATATAACTAACCATCCCAACATATGAAAGTAACATTCATAGGGTGTCGGGCAGGTGGGAGGGGGAGGAGGGGATGGGTGAATTCACAGCTAATGGGTGCAGTGTGCACTGTGAGGGGGATGGGCACCCTTGTAGCTCTGATGTGGGTGGTGCAAAGGCAATATATGTAACCAAAGTGTTCGTACTCCCGTAATATTCTGAAATTTAAAAAAAAAAATGTAATGCTCTCTCTTATAACTGTACCTTATATACAGTTTAAATAACCAATAGTAAAAGAAAGTACATATATGTCCTTAAGAATACTAGACAACAAAATCCTAATTTATATGAGGTCAATAAACCATCACCAAACGGAGGAAAAGAGAGGAAGTAAAGAGGCTGTTTGGAATGTTCCTACCCTACATAGACCTAAATAGCCACGACAAAGACTATTGAAAGGGAAACTGGGAAGAAGATAAGTAATAAACCCTCTTAGACAATTCTTAAACGTTATTTATAACAGTAAAAATGCATAGAGCTAGGAAGCTTAATGTTTTCCATTGATAAAACTATAATTTAGTTTTATTAGATATACCATTAACTATTAAACTATTAAAACTATCATTTGGTTTTGGTTATATTAATTTATTAAATTGGTGTCAGACATCATGCTAGTCTGTAGTTACACAGCTTAAAATAGATTTGTTTAAATATGGTCTACCCTCTAGAAGCCTCAAGTGGTTTAGAATCAGAATGTAGCATTTGAAAGTGAAAGTGAAGTTCAGGAATTTGAAGTTGTTCATACAAGATCACTGTGTATGTAGTGGTGGTGCCGATATTTTATTACTGGGTCCCACATCACACGTCACAAATGACAATTGTCAGTCTGCACCACTCTGAGAAATCACCCAAAGAATTGAACTAATAGCAACTCAGCACACATTTCTGGAAGATAAAGCCTTTGAGGTCTGGAAATGCATTTTATCACTTATTTTTTTCTGGTTACATTATTTTAAAGATTAACCTCTTATTCGTATTTCAAGAATGTGTTTTCTGCTGCTCATTGCCGGAGAAAAGGCAATAAACAGTCCTGGCAAAGTTTATCGCTTTTAGTAATATGGTAAATTAAATATTAGGATTTAAATTGGTCTATCAGATGAGATGACTGCAGGCAATTTGATCTGAGAATGAGTTCATGTTCTCTTTTTGGGCCATGACAAAAGAAAGTAGTTCATTCACGTGGAGGAATAAAGAGAAATAAACTGTTTTCGTGTTATGTAGCAGAGGTTTGAGCCAATACATGTTTTTGGAGTGTATTTGTTATGGCACTTAGTCTATCCCAAAGAAACAAAAACTGCATTAGAATTCTCAGGTGGTCATTACATCAAGCAAAATACATGGGATGAAAACAGCTAGAACAAGAAACAAAAAGATGGAAACGTTGATCCAAGTATTTTATATTCCCCTTATGAGCTGTATTTCTTTGAATTCAGCCTTCAAGATCAAACACCATTACAGCAAAATTTTAATTCTTGGAAAGATGAGAAAGACAATTTGCGTGTGTGGTCTGTGTAATTTGCTCATGTGTGTACATTACCAGGTCATTATAATATCAATATTGTAAGTTGATATGTGCTATCTAGAGAAAAACTCTCAATCTGATAGCAAAGCAATTGTTGTCTTTTCCAAATAAAAAGTGGAATATTACTTTCATTTTTTCTCAGAGATCAGTTCAGATTTTGTAGTAATGATAAACCACTTGAAAATAAATCAAATTAAACTTAAGAAATTAATGTTACAAAAAATTTCTAAGAAGAAATATATAAAACATCATATAAATCTAGTGAAAAGATGTTCATTATTTTCTGACTTAAATGTTTAATATAAATAAATATTTCTGACTAGGTCTCAGGCAATATAGTAAAAGTATAGTATCTTTATTCTTAATGTGGTTTTTCCAAACACATTTCCTTACATAATTCTCTCCTCTTCTTAATCCTTACTGATCCACTCTTCCAAAAAGAATAGCAAGCCATCAATTCACATATCCATTTGTTCTTACTGAACCATTTATTAAGTCCCAATAGATATGAGGCAATAGGGAAAATGAGGAAACTTGTGTTCATTCAACAGGTGTTATAGAAACAAAGAAGATAATCTGTCCAAATGTGAACAGATCTTTCTGTTTCCCTGGGTGGTTGCCTTTTCCCAGGCAATCTTCCCCTGGCTGTCTCTTCACTCAAAGCTCTTCTATCTCTGGAATTCACAGATCTGAGAGAGAAGGGCAGAGATATTCCCACATCATGAAGTAGGTGTACAGACTGCTATGAACTGCAGCCACAGTAAATGCTACCAAACACATTTAGTAGCTTTTTAGCGAAACTATGGATGAGAAATTGCAGTGTTCTCAAACATCTAGAATTTGTATATTTTGATCAAGGTTATAAGTAAATTCATCTTTTACTCCTTGTATTTGAGATGGTTTGCATTTGGTCCTTGTAGGCTCTTTTACCCTAAAGCTGGTTGTATTAACCAATCTGAAATTATTTAGGGCTCTAGGAATTAAAGACTCAGTGTTTTGTATTTATAAGATCATAATAAGTCAGAGTGTATACGTTAAATTACTTTTAAATTAAAAGATTGTATGAGTTTACTAGCGCTGCCATAAGAAAATATAACAGACTGGGTGGCTTAAACAACAGAAGTTGTAGAGGCAAGAAGTTCAAGATTCAGGTCTTCTAAGGCCTCTCTCTTTCTCCCTCTTTGGCTTCACGATGCCTGCTTTCTTCTTTCACATGGCCTTCCCTCGGTGCTGTCTGTGCCCTGATCACCTCTCCTTATTAGGACATCAGTCATATTGGATTAGGGTCCACCCTAAGGGCCTCATTTTAACTTAATTGCCTCTTTAAGGACCCTCTCTACAAACATAGTCACATTCTGAGGTACTGCAGTTAAGGCTTCAACACACGAATTTTAGGGGACACAATTCAACCTGTAACAAGGTGTAACTTAAAGGTTCAAAAATCACTGAAAAGTTAAATTTAGCTGCTAAGCTGTGAAATTAAATATGCAGATCAAATATGAAAAGGAAAATAAAACTTTATAATATATCCAATTTAAGATTTCTAGCTGACTAGTTTAACTAGGCTGATATTTTTTTCTGAAAATTTTCCAACCCTAAGAAGGACCCACTACAGAAGAAAAGGAATTTCTTATATCTTGAAATTTAAAAAAAAAAAAAAAAAAAAATGAAATCTCCAAAACCTACCAGATTGGCAGCACTTGTTTCCACTTATAAAGGACTTTTAAAATACTATGCACTATTATTTAAGTGATTTTTTTTTTATTTTCCCATTTTCACAGAAATATTCATTCTTCATATAATCTATAACCCATGACAATTATTTCAGCTATTTTCATGTCAGTAACTATTCTATTCAATATAAGAGTCAAATAAAAGAAAATACATTCTTTAAAAGTCAAAATTTCCTACTAAGAATTAAGGGTAGTCTTGAGGACAGAAAAAAAGGAGTAGTGTATAGTAGGATACTCTTTGGCCTCCCAAAGGTTTCGGCCATCCATAGGGGGAAGTTTGGGGCTGTAAAATTATAGAGATTAATTTTTCTTAATTATTACCTTGACAGGTATTAAATTGGAAAAACTCCTAAGAGTAAGAATTTAGGCTAATTTCTGTCATGCGATTTCTCTTTTTTAAATTTTGTTAAGAAGGAAGAATGAAACACTAACACCACACGCCTAAGTGAATGTGTTTCGTGGTGCAGGTGTCAGTTGCCGAGGGTTGGGTTGTCCAGGAGATTGTCAAGGAATATTGGTTGGCAGGTAAGCGGAAGGAAGGCAAGGTGAAGATGTGGAAGTGAGCAAAAGTGAGAATGTTTGGGGCATTGAACAAAATACTCACTTAGGTGTATGATTTCAGACTGGCTCTTGAACTCATACAGACATAGAAGCACACAACATTTTACTGAATCCATATTTTTATGTCTAGGAGTTTCAAAAATCTCTCCTCCATTGAGAATGCCTAAATGAGTCATTACAAATTAATTCAAATGTGTTGGAACTCTTAAGATTATGCTCGGTCATTAAAAAAGGTGGGGCGGGGGGGTACTTCGTGAATACCCAAAGTGAACAGTAGTGTTCAGATACTACTCTCAATATCCTTCAGAATAAATATTAGCAAGTCTGGCGCCATCATTTTGCTCTCAAAATTCTAAATAGCCCTCATAAGCCTACCCTCGCAAGCATATTTCTCAACACTTTAGTGCTTTTTGATGCTTTCATTTTAGCTTTCTCAAAAGTATTTTCATCTTAAGCAAATTCTGGGATTTGAAGCAGAGCCTTTTATGAACAGAGTTTGTACTAAATAGAGTGAGAGGCTTCTTTCTGAGTCTCCCTGATACTGTCTTTTTCATTCTTAAACAATAATAATCTTGAGAGAAGGCACATATCATAGCAATTAAAATTAGGGTTTTCCAGTAAAAATGGCAGGGCTATTACGCTCTAATAATTATTACAGCATAATAGCTATGCCAGCCCTCTTTCATCCGTTACTTATGCAATTTTTAAGTTACTTGTCCTATGATACCTGAAAGGATTCTTAGTGGGTTGAATGAGATAGCATGTATAAAGCATTAGCACATTGCCTAACGCAAGTTTACACTCCTTTTAGATTGTATTACTGTTTTCTTATTACACAGAGCTTGTTCTACCTTCATAATTTTAAATTATGGGGTAGTTTTTGATTTTTTCTTTTTTAAGACAGGGTCTTGCTCAGGCTGGAGTACAATGTCATCATCATAGCTTACTGCAGCCTCGAATTCCTAGACTCAACCAATCCTTCCACTTCAGCCTCCCGAGTAGCTGAAAACTACAGGCATGTGCCACCATGCTCGCCTAATTCTTCTATTATCTTTTCGTATAGAGATGGGGTCTTGCTATGTTGCCCAATTTGGTCTTGACCTCCTGGTGTCAAGAGATCCTCCCGCCTCAGCCTCCCAAACTGACGGGAATACAGGCATGAGCCATGGCACCTGGCCTAAATCATATTTTAATAATACATAAAGTAACAGGACTATTTCCTCTAATAGTTCTCTTAGCAAAGGGATCCAGCATAAATACTGCTGTCTTTCTACTATAAGCTAATGGGAGCCAATCTCCTGAATAAGCAGCAGATGGAGGACAGCTCTCCTGTGTAGTCTCTGACCTTTGATGCTGGCAAGGTGAAGTCTTTAAAGGCCAAGGAGATAAGACTTCCTGAAGGTGTCAGACTTGCAGTAATTGCAGGAGGTGTTTGTAACCATGCACATGCTTGAGGGTCGCAAACACCAAACACTAGTTTAGTTTAGATTCATGGTCGCTAGGGTTACAGCAATTAATACATAGATTCTGCCTGCTAAGACTTAAGAATTTGGTCAGAAAGAAGACAGTATGTGTGTTTTTCCATTTTTGTGATACTTCACTTAGAAGAATGGGCTCAAGCTCCAACCAGGATAATACTAATGTGGACATACAGGAAGTAACATTCATAGGGTGTCGGGCAGGTGGGGGGGGGGAGGGATGGATAAACGCACACCTAACGGATGCAGTCCCCATTGTCTGGGAGATGGGCACACTTGTAGCTCTGACTCAGGTGGTGCAAAGGCAATATTTATGTAACCAGAGATTGTACCCCCATAATACTCTGAAATTAAGAAATAAAATGGCTATCTTAATAGGTAAAATAGAAACCAGTTTTTGTACTGGCATTATTCTATGGTTTCCCAAAATCCAGCCATTCACTGACTTTTTTTTTATGTAATCTAATGGTCATAATGAATTTTTTTCTTTTTTTTTTTTCTATTTTCTTTTTATCTCAGCATATTACAGGGATACAAATGTTTAGGTTACATATATTGTCTTTGCCCCACCCGAGTCAGAGCTTCAAGTGTGTCCATCCCCCAGACGGTGTGCACCACACCCATTAGCTCTATATATACCCATCCCCTTCTCCCCACTCCCATCTGCCCAACACCTGATGAATATTACTACTATATGTGCACATAAGTGTTGATTAGTTAATACCAATTTGATGGTGAGTACATGTGGTGCTTGTTTTTCCATTCTTGTGATACTTCACTTAGAATGGGCTCCGGCTCTACGCAGGATAATACAAGAGATGCTAGCTCACCATTGTTTTTTGTGGCTGAGTAGAACTCCATGGTTTACATATACTAAATTTGATTGATCTATTCATGCATCGATGGGCATTTGGGTTGTTTCCACACCTTTGCAATTGTGTATTGTGCCACTGTAAACATTCTAGTGCAGATGTCTTTTTTATACAATGTCTTTTTTTCCTTTGGGTAGATGCCCAATAAGGGGATTGCTGGATCAAATGGCAGTCCTACTTGTAGCTCTTTGAGGTATCTCCATATTACTTTCCACAGAGGTTGTAGTAATTTGCAGTCCCACCAGCAGTGTATGAGTGTTCCTATCTCTCCACATCCACCCAAACATTTACTATTTGGGGAATTTTGATAAAGGCCATTCTCACTAGAGATAAGTGATATCTCGTTGTGGTTTTGATTTGCATTTCACTGATGATTAGAGATGTCGGACATTTTTTCATATGTTTCTTGGTCATTAGTCTATCTTCTTTTGAAAAGTTTCTGTTAATGTCCTTTGCGTACTTTTTGATAGGGTTGCTTTATTTTTATCTTGCTGATTTTCCTGAGTTCTATATAGATTCTTTTTATCAGCCCTTTATCAGATGTGTAGCATGCGAATATTTTCTCCCATTCTGTAGGTTGTCTGTTTGCTCTTGTGATAGTTTCCTTGGCTGTGCAGAGATATTTAATTTGATCAGGTCCCATTTATTTATTTTTGTTGTTGCTGTGATTGCCTTTAGGGTCTTCATCATAAATTCTTCACCTAGGCCAATGTCTGTAAGAGTTTTTCCAACTTTTTCTTCTAGAATTTTTACAGTTTCATGCCTTAGGTTTAAGTCTGTTATCCACCATGAGTTGATTTTTGTGAGAGGTGAGAGGTGTGGATCCTGTTTTAGTCTTCTATATGGGGCTATCCTATTTTCCCAGCACCATTCATTGAATAAGGATCCTTTTCCCCAGTGTAGGTTTTTGTCTGCTTTGTCAAAGATTAGATGGCTATATGAGGATGGTTGTATATCTGGGTTCTCAGTTCTGTTCCATTGGTCTATGTCTCTGTTCTTGTGCCAGTATCATGCTGTTTTAGTTACTATAGCCTTGTAGTATAGCTTGAATTCTGGTAAATTGATGCTTCTCAATTTGTTCTTTTTGCTTAAGATTGCTTTTGCTATATGGGGTCTTCTTTTGTTCTACACAAAGTGTAGAATTATTTTTTCTAGACCTGCGAAAAATGGTGTTGACATTTTAATAGAGATTGCATTGGATCTGTAGATTACTTTGGATAGCATAGACATTTTAACAATGTTGATTCCACCAACCTATCTATGAGCATGGTATGGTTTTCCACGTGTTTACATCCTCTGTTATTTCCTTCCTCAGTGTTTCATAGTTCTCCCTGTAGAGGTCTTTTACCTCCTTAGTTAAATATATTCCCAGGTATTTTATTTTCTTTGTTGCTATTGTGAAGGGTATTGAGTCTTTGATTTGGTTCTCAGTCTGACTGTTCTTGGCATATAGGAATGCTACTGATTTCTGTACATTGATTTTGTAACCTGAGACTTTGCTGAATTTGTGTATCAATTCCAGTAGTCTCATGGCAGAATCTTTGGGGTTTTCTAGATACAAGATCATAACGTCAGCAAAGAGCAATAGTTTGACCTCTTCTGTTCGCTTTTGGATGCCCTTGATTTCCTTCTCTTGTCTGGTTGCTCCGGCTAGGACTTCCTTAGATGGGAGACCTTCATTGACTTTTAACTCAAGAATGGACTACACAAGAAAGCAGTGGCAGCATGCTCTGGTTTCTCCAACTTAATTCAGGGATGCCGAGATCAAGTCATTTAAAATAGCTCCATTAAGAAGTAGATTTAAATGAAGTCTATGTTCTGCCTGTCAGATTGCTGCAAATATAGGAGTGATTTCATATAAATAAATGTAGCAAATAACTGTGTATTAAAATTTAAAAAAAAGAAGACAATGATCTTGTAAAAGAAATGGGAGGACACCGAGGACACCAGAAGTTAAGGTTAAAACATATACATACACACACACACACACACACACGCACATAAAACTACTTTTAAAAGAGAATTAAGTAGTCTTAAAATTGAGTTTATGTCAGTATTTAAGGTTTAAATAATTTGCCTTAAATATTATATTTTCTAAAAATCTATTCAATAATATAATTAGTATTATATGAATTGTTTAATTAAAGAGAGTCTTCAGTTTTTCTGTTTGGATGAGACTGCACTGGCTTGTTTGCATCTCAGTTTGCAGTGCCAGGAGAGAATTAATTTGCCTAGTTGAGAGACAAATCACCTTGTCTTACAGAGCACATTAATTCCTTGAAGGCAAAAGCTCTGAATTAAAGCAAGAGTTATTACGTTGGGCCTGTATTTTCCCAGAATTTATTAGCTAAATAGTGTGTTTATGTAAATATTTTAGGGAAAAAGATCATAACTCTTACCAGATCTTCAAAATAATGAGCAAAAGTTAAAAAGAATCACTTACTTAGAAAAATAATATAAAATTAAATGCCAAGCCCTTAAATTCTATTTTAGTGACCAAAAAATCACGATGACTCATAGTTTTGCTAACATTTTGTCCTTAAAATCATATTTATACCATCCTCAAATAAGTCCAACTTTTCCTGATCTTTATTTCTGAAATTCACTTTTCTTAACTCAAAAAGTTGCATTTTCCATAATGTCTGCCTACTTCCCAGAATATCAAAGTTATTTTTCATTTCAACACTGTTCTTTAAATTTATTTCCCATCTCATCCTACTTTAGAGTATTCTGACCATAATCACTAAACCATTTTAAAAATATTGTTTATTCCAAGATCAAACTACAATCATATTATTCATTTTCCCTGAAAGAGGACCTAAGGAAAAATTTTTAGATGCACTATTTTATAAATTTTTACATTTTATCTTCTATACGATAATGCATAAAAATTGAAAATAACATTTTTTTCCTATTTTTATATTATATGAATTTTGACTTCTATCTTTGCCATAGGCCATTGTTATCTGTAGAACCTCTTTTTGGAAAATAAGACACAATTTTTTAATGTGCTTATCACCATTTCATCCTATAATGTTTGGAATATGACAATTTTTAAATCCCTGTATGTTGTAATATAAGTTTTATCCTACATCACAAATACCCATTTACATTTGTGAACTCCACCACCACCTTTAGACTACGTTGCTTTTTAAAATGACTGTTAAGAGATTTGTTTGTAGTATCTAACACTTGAAAATAATTACTACACCTGTATCAAGTTTATTTTATTCCTTCATTTATGATTCCTTCAGGTGATCTCTATAAATATCTAAATATATTTAATATATAAATTTTATAATAGATTTACATAAATACAGGTGGTTATGTAAATATGAATATCTAAAAGCCAGCAATAATATGAGCTATTTTAAGCTATTTATGTCTTCCCTCAATGGTACTTTACAATTTACAAAAAAGTAATTGCTATAGCACCAAAGAATTTGAGAGATTTGTAAGGAACTCAAAAAGTAATTTCCCAAGAATAATTGTGGAAAAATAGAAGTTGGTTTATTTTGTGACATACAAGTCATGTAAATTTGGCAATCACTTTATAGTATAATACTCCACTCACTCATAAAAATATCTCTAAAAAGTGATTATTTCTTAGTTTTCACATACACTATTGAAATAATATTTTTAAAATTATAAATTTATAAAAACTAAACTACTCGATATTCCAGAATTTATG
>RJWJ010029172.1:0-20849 GCA_004363605.1 Indri indri
CTAATGATGTCGAACATTTTTTCATATGCTCGTTGGCCATTTATATATCTTCTTTGGAGAAATTTCTGTTCGAGTACTTTGCTTATTTTTAAATCAGGTTGTTTGTCTTTTAGTTATTGAATTGTAAGAGTTCTTTATGTATTCTGGATACTAGACCCTTCTCAGACATATGATTTCCAAATATTTTCTCCCATTCCATAGGTTGTCTTTTTACTTTCCTGATAATGTTCCTTGATGCACAAAAGTTTTTAATTTTCATGAAGTCCAATTTATATATTTTTTTTCTTTTGTTGCTTGTGCTTTTGGTACCATATCCAAGAATCTATTGTC
The DNA here is from genome assembly GCA_004363605.1 of Indri indri. Taxonomy (NCBI): domain Eukaryota; kingdom Metazoa; phylum Chordata; class Mammalia; order Primates; family Indriidae; genus Indri; species Indri indri. The sequence goes on from RJWJ010029172.1 coordinate 331, forward strand.
AAATCCAAGGTCATGGAGAATTTACCCCCATGTTTTCTTCTAAGAGTTTTGTGATTTTAACTCTTATATTTAGGTTAGGTCGTTGATTTATTTTGAGTTAATTTTTATGTATGGGGTAAAGTAAGAATCTAACTTTATTCCTTCCTTCAGTTGTCCCAGCATCATGTGAATGGTCTTGGCACCCTTGTTGAGAACCTTGGATGACTCTCAGTTCTAATCCATTGGGCCAGTACTGCACCGTTTTGATTATTGTAACTTTATAGTAAGTTTGAAAATCAGGAAATGTGAGTCCTCCATCTTTGTTCTTCTTTTTCGAATTTGTTTTGGCTATTTGGGCCCCTTGAAATTCCATATGAGTTTGAGGATTGGCTTTTCCATTTCTGGAAAAAAAAAAAAAGCCATTGGAATTTTGATAGGGAATGCCTTGAATCAGTCAATTGCTTTGTGCAGTATTGCCATCTTAACATTATTAAGTCTTCCAATTCATGAACATGAGATGTCTCCATTTGTTCACGTCTTCCTTAATTTCTTCGAGCAATGTTTTATAGTTTTCAGTGTACAGGCTTTCACCTCCTTAGTTAAATGCATTCCTAGGTATTTTGTTCTTTTGGATGCTAATATAAATGAAATTGTTTTCAGATTTTTCATTTCTAGTGTGTAGAAACTCAACTGATTTTTATGCGTTGATCTTGTACCCTGCAACTTTGCTAAATTTGTTTATTAATGTTAGTCTTTTGTTGTGGATTCTTTGGGATTTTCTCTATACAGGATCATGTCATCTGTGAATAGAATTAGCTTTATTTTTAAATTTGGATGCCTTTTCTTTTTCTTGCCTGATTACTGTGCCTAAAACTTGAATAGCAGTGGTGAAAGTAGGCTTGCTTGTCTTGTTCCCCATCTTAGGGAGAAAGCTTTCAGTCTAACCATCGAATGTGATGATAGTTGTGGGTTTTACATAATAGATGCCCTTTATCATGTTGAGGAAGTTCCTTTCTATTCCTAGTTTTCTGAGTTTTTCTTATCATGAAAGGATATTGGATTTTGTCAAATACTTTGTGTCAGCTGAGATGATCATGTAGTTTTTTCCTTTGTTCTATTGCGGTGTTAGGACACTGATTGATTTTCTTAGGTTGAACTGCCCTAGCATCCCTGGAATAAATCCCACTTGGTCATGATCTTAATATGCTGTTGGATTCAGTTTGTTAGTATTTGGATGAAGATTTTTTGCATCTGTACTCATAAGGGATATTGGTCTGTAGTTTTTTTGTGGTATCTTTGTCTGGCTTTGGTATCAGGCTAATATCCACTTGGAATGAATTAGGAAGTATTCCCTCCTCTTTCATATTTTAAAAGAGTTTAAGGTTTGGTGTTAATTCTTTAAATGTTTGCTGGAATTCACCAGTGAAGCCATCTGGCCCTGGATTTTTCTTTATTGGGTATTTTTTTATTATTATTACTGATTCATAACCAACCATTAAAGACCTCCCTTGCTCAGGGCTCACCTTTCCAAAAGTCCACTTCTCATGATGACCTCTTATTCCTTTGAATTCCTGTGGCAGTAACAGTCTTCATAACTCGTTTTTATACTAAATAAAGCAAAATTTGTGTCTTTTAACTATAACTCCCTCTCACCTCAAAATATCATATATTTATACTTGGGACTTTTTCTAAAGTCGTCTGTCTTATTTTACAGAATGCCTCTCCATATGGAACATAAAATTTCAGACACAACAGACTTCAAAAGAGTTATCACAAGGGACCAGTGGTCAAGTAAGTTTTTTCACTTGAGGACTTCCTTTCTCTCTCTCTTTCTTTCTTTTCTTTCCTTTCTTTTCTTTTCTTTCTTTCTTTCTTCCTTCTTTCTTTCTTTCTTTTTCTTTCTTTCTTTCTTTGATCAGGAAGAAAAGGATTTTTTCAAATTAGTTATTTTTGTGGCTGATAAATAACACTATTAGAGAGGAGGTCTCTTTGGGCCTAAGTGTTTTGGCAGGTTTTTGGGCTGAACACAGTGGTGTGTACCTATAGCCCCATCTACTCAGGAGGCTGAGGCAGTGGGATCACTCGAGTTTAAGAGTTCGAGGCTGTAGTGTGCTATGATTGTGCCTGTGAATAACCACTGTACTCCAGCCCGGGCAATGTAGCAAGACCCGTCTTGTAAAAAAATAAATATTTTGGTAGTTTTTATTAAAATAAATTAAGACTTTTTTTTTTTTATCTGAAAGATTATATTTATTAGCCAGGTACAGTAGCTCACGCCTATAGTCCTAGCTACTAGGGAGGCCAAGGCCGAAGGAATCACTTGAGCCCAGGAGTTCAAGGCTGCAGTGAGCTATGATTGTACCACTGTACTCTAGGCTGGGCAACATAGTGACACCCTGTCTCAAAAAAAAAAAAAAAAAAAATAGGTTATATTTAATTTGGTTATTGTTGTCATAGCCAATTTTCTCTGTTCTCAAGGGAGAACAGTTACTTAATAAGACAACTTTTGTTTTTAGCTGCTCTTTGGTTTGATCTTTTTACTTCTGTATTTTCAACTATACCCCAAAGCTGTTACTTTTCCTAATAAATTAGTCTCTTACGTTATATGTTAAATGTTACTGTGGAATTAAATAAAAATACTTAAAAGAATTTTAATTTAAGCTGACCAGACTATAAACTTCCTGTAGCAGGGGTCCTTGTATGTTTTGTTCTCCATTGTATTTTCTTTCCTGCTTTCTTTCTTTTTTTAATTACTTTTAAAAAACAAATAATTTGGCCAGGCGCGGTGGCTCACGCGTGTAATCCTAGCACTCTGGGAGGCCGAGGTGGGTGGATTGCTCAAGGTCAGGAGTTCGAGACCAGCCTGAGCAAGAGTGAGACCCCGTCTCTACTAAAAAAATAGAAAGAAATGATCTGGACAACTAAAAATATATACATAAAAAATTAGCCGGGCATGGTGGTGCATGCCTGTAGTCCCAGCTACTTGGGAGGCTGAGGCAGAAGGATCGCTTGAGCCCAGGAGTTTGAGGTTGCTGTGAGCTAGGCTGACGCCACGGCACTCTAGCCCAGGCAACAGAGCAAGACTCTGTCTCAAAACAAAGAAAAAAAAACAAATAATTTTAACAAAATTAACCACTCACAATTCCACCGTTCTAACAAACGTACTTTTGATTTCTGTGTTCTTTTAAGCTTTTAGTTGATATGCCTTATTTTTAGTCTTATAATTATAAACAGTGTTAAATTCTGGTTATTTATTTATTTATTTATTTTTGAGACAGGGTCTTGCACTGTTGCCTGGGCTAGAATACAGTGGCATCATGATAGCTCGCTGCAACCTCAAATTCCTGGGCTCAAGCGATCCTCCTGCCTCAGCCTCCTAAGTATCTGGGGCTACAGGAGCATGCCACCACGCCCAACTGATTTTTCTATTTTTTGTAGAAATGAGGTCTTGCTCTTGCTCAGGCTGGTCTTGAACTCTTGACCTGAAGCGATCCTCTTGCCTCAGCTTCCCAAAGTGCTAGGATTACAGGTGTGAGGCACTGTGCCCAACACTGATTTTTTAATTTAGTGTATCATAACAGTTTGCCCATGTTACAATAGGCTTGATAAATTATTATGTCAATATACATATAATAGTGATAATGTTAATTTTAAACAGTTGAATTATTTTAAATGTATATGTTGATTAGATTTTTCTGAGTCAAAAACATCCTGCAAATTAAGTTTCATTCAGACTTAGGCAAACATAGAGACCAAGAGCCCAAGGAATAACTTGTGCATCTGACATTCTTCTGGGAAGTTACTCGACTTTGTCTTGTTCTTTATTGTTATACTGAGATAGCTTATACAATAAGTTATTGTTATAAGGCTTTGTTGAGTCAGAACCTGTAAGCAAGTATTCTGTTTTTGATATTTTTTTTTGTAGCTCTGGTATTATGGGGAAAATTTGTTTATGCTGCATGGAAAATTTCTAACTGTGATTCCATACAAGTGTGAAGTGTCATCATTAGCAGGTGCTCTTGGAAAACTCAAGCATAGTCAAGATCCAGGTAGAAATTTACTTATATGTTTGTTTTATTAATACAAGCCATTTTATTAGCTCCCAGTTTCATATGTAGATTCCCACAGCCGTCTATTTATAGAGCCTATTCTTAACTTTGAAATTTGCCACTATTCATTGAAACTAGGGAACAGTCCCTATTGCAGGGACTGCTGCAGGCTGAAGAGCTACATTGTGTTCTTCTGACTTCACAGGTAATGGGAGAATCCCTAAGACCCTCTTGGGGATTACCTCTACCCTCCCTTGTTTACCAAGGGCCTCATCTGTTGGCTTCATGTTGCTGGGCATGTAATTTTTTATTGTATTATGATTTACTGATCTGAGGTTATCAGTAGAATTACATGGCCTTTAAAGCCTCTTGAATTGTACATGAGTGGTTGTTTTTTATTCTTTGTTTAGTTGGGTAAATACCAATAGGTCAAAACATTCCAGAAATCATATATTTCACGTTTTCTTAGGGACTCATGTTGCCCCCCATTTCGTAAACTGGGAAACATCTCAGGGATGTGGACTTGGATGCCAGAAGCCAGAACAGCCAAGAAGAATTGTAAGTTTAGTAATAGAAATAGAAATGTTAGTACAAATGTCGAAAAACAAAGAAAGGCTGAATTATTTTGATTTATATCCTTATAACTCTTATACCTTTGATCTTGATGACAGGTCAGTGTGAGGCTAGAACCTGGTAACCTCACAGCCTTTATCCAGAAATGACGTACGTAGTCTGTTAGTAATTTTTTATGGGCATTTGTGTGTGGTATTAAGGCCCAGGCATGAAAATGGACTAGTTTGCAAGTAGCAATAAAACGTTCCTTAGTACAGAGATTTTATTTTGTGTTTAAATAACAAAAACCTTAAAAGTCTTAAGATACTTAATTTCAAAGTTGAAATGAAATCACTTTTCCCTATAACAAAATTTATTTTTAGAAGTTTGAGATTAGAGCAAAAGTGTGCTAGTCTCTTTGGAGTGTTTTATATTCCTCTAGATGTATATTAGATCTCTTGTATTGTTTTGTGATTCTAATCAATTTACTTAATTGTAGTTAAGGAGACGAAAAATTGAAGTGAATTTACAGCCAGAGGTTCCACCATCCAAACAACTTTTATTAACCATAAAGGTAAGTTTAAAATATTGGAAATATGAAAAATCAGCTCAAGTGGTTAAAAGAAATCCTTTCCACTTTTCATTCCATCTTATTTTTATGATCATTTTTATAGCTGTAGCTAACATTTCTATAGTGTCTTAAGGGTGTCAGAGTTGATCCAGTATTTTGGCTTATTTGACTCTGTGGTTTTAGGAGAGCGATGGTGTGATGTTGGCCTCATAGGTTTCTCATTCAGCTTGGCATCAGATACAGTTGCAATTGGGCCTTCTAAAGATTTTGATTTCTAAACCCTTGATTTTTTTTCTTTGCATTTTATTTGCATAGCAAATTGTAGTATCAGCTCTTATTTCACAGGAATGCATGAATACTGTTAGTGATTTGAGAAAATGTTGTGCTAGGAAATTTTAAGTTCAGGGTGATGTTTATTAATGTGCTAGACTGAGTTCTTTCATTCTGCCTTTTCAGAAAGATTCAGAAAAACACATTGAGGTGGAACTACGTAAATTTTTGGCTATGAAGCAGACAGCTGACTTTCACGCTATAATTGGGGACACAGTAACAGGACTTCTAGAAAGATGTAAAGCAGAACTATCATTTTATCCCCGGAACTGTCTGATTCAGCTTATCCAAACACATGTGCTTTCTTACAGGTAGGCGTTCATGTGCACCACACTTTGCACACATAACTCTTTTGACCTTGTTTTTTTACAGTTCTAATTTTCTGAAACCCTGGAAAAGCTTATAAATTATCTGCAATTGAGATTTTTCTTAATATATAATAATGACTCAGATTTTTTATTTGTGTTAGCTTATGCCCTGGCTTAATGGAGGTTGCCTTACAAAAGACAGATGTACAGTTGTTACAACTCTGTCTACAGCAGTTCCCTGACATCCCTGAATCAGTCACCTGCACGTGCTTAAAACTTTTCTTAAGGTAAGTAAGAATCCAGTGGTCTTTTTCCTTTACTATGTTTGTAATCTGTTAAATTATTTGATTTTAAACCTGAATTTTTAGAAAATAAAATTTTTTCCAAAAGTTCCCTTACTGATAAGAATTAACCTCTTGCTTTCAATTGACATCATAGCATTGGTGATGACTGTCTCCAAGAAACAGATGTCAACATGGAGTCGGTTTTTGACTACAGTGGTACTGTACAAGATGAGAAAATGGAAGAGCAAATTCTTCAAAATGGCTTCAATCCTAAGGAAGATAACTGCAGTAACTGTGATCAAGAATTGAACGAAAAGCCTCAGGACACAACAAAGGAGACCGCTTTATGCCCTGTGATACCAAAAAGAGCAGCTCTCCTGTATCCTTTGAAATAGACCGTGTCCCTTTCTTCCTCTTTCCAGGGATATGGTGATATGCCAAGCCACAGCTAAGAAGTAATGATTAATAGATAATATAAGGGTTTTCTTTCTTTTTTCAATTTTTTTTCTTGGGTTTCTGCTTAAAAATGGATTATGTTCAATGCTACCTTCAAACAACTTGCTTACACCTGTTTTCTTAGTTAAGAAGCTGTACTGGCCGGGTGCGGTGGCTCACGCCTGTAATCCTAGCACTCTGGGAGGCCGAGGAGGACGGATCGCTCAAGGTTAGGAGTTCGAGACCAGCCTGAGCAAGAGCGAGATCTCGTCTCTACTAAAAATAGAAAGAAATTATCTGGACAACTAAAAATATACGTATAGAAAAAATTAGCCGGGCATGGTGGTGCATACCTGTAGTCCCAGCTACTCGGGAGGCTTGAGGCAGAAGGATCGCTTGAGCCCAGGAGTTTGAGGTTGCTGTGAGCTAGGCTGATGCCATGGCACTCTAGCCAGACTCTGTCTCAAAAAAAAAAAAAAAACCGTACTAAGCCGTACTAAGGTAAAAGCTCTACCAATTCTAAATATCAGTATTCTGAATAAATATCAATTATTTATACTAGCGATGTATTCCAGATAATCTCTAACGGTTAGGTGAGTGTTGGGTGATAGAGCTCTTTTTGCAATATAAAACTTGTATAAATTTATAAGACTATCACTGGGAAATGGAATTACTCATAATTTCAGTAGAATCGCCTTTATTTATTGAAATAAGATTTTCCTTTAGTCCTAAATAGAAATGCAATTCTTCATTCAGCCTATAGTGAAACATTTCTTCTGCCTCACTTGAAAGATCTCCCAGCACAACATATTACTGTAAGTGTTCTTACAAGTCCTGTAGAATTTTATTTCTGGTTTAAGTTTTACTGTTTAACCAGCTGTTGGGGCATTCTAAAGGTTATCCAATTCTTTAATGTGAGTAAGAGGTTGCCCAGCTCTCTCAGTGAAAAATTGTGCCAAGGAGACTGGAGTGATTGTTGGATGATAGACTGCGGCATTTTCCTCCTGCCAAGCTTGAAGGCCAAGTTAAGCCACCGGAGTTTTAAATGAGTAGACAATAAAAAGAATTGCTGAGAGGATTCTCTTTTCTCTACCTGTTATTTACAAACAGTAAGCTCATCACCTGCCCCACCTACCCTGACTCCCCAAAGCAGATGAGCTCCTCATTGATGGCACACGTTGCACTTTATTCATTTTCGTGTCCCCAGATGTCTGACATATTTGTTTGATGTAGAGTTAAATTAAACATCCTCTTAAAATTCTTTCTAGTCTTTCTGTTTAGTTTATAGAGAAAATTTTTTTATTAAAGTGATAAATTGTCCTTTTTTTCCCCCACTCAGTTATTTCTCCAGTATTTGTATTTCCTTTATCTGAAGTGTAGCAAAAATGCAACTATGACTCTTCCTGGAATACGCCCTCCAACCCTTAACCAGGTGAGATAATTTCTTTTTCTTTGATTTGGTGCTGGGAAAAATCTATAAAAAAAAAAGTTGTATACAGTGTCAGCACCTGGGATTCAGTAATTGATTTCTCCTTGTCTCCTACTTCGTATCAGTCTCCTCCTTTGCCATATAACCGAACCACTGGAGTTGGAGGTAGGGAGAGTATCTCAATTTAGTAAATTTCTAGATCCGTAATTGTATACTACAGAATTTAAATTCGTCTTTTTTTTTTTTTTTTTTTGAGACAGAGCCTGGCTCTGTTGCCCTGGCGTCAGCCTAGCTCGCTGCAACCTCAAACTCGTGGGCTCAAGCGATCCTCCTGCCTCAGCCTCCCGAGCAGCTGGGACTACAGGCATGTGCCACCATGCCCGGCTAATTTTTTCTATATATATATTTTTAGTTGTCCAGATAATTTCTTTCTATTTTTAGTAGAGACGGGGTCTCGGTCTTACTCAGGCTGGTCTCGAACTCCTGACCTTGAGCGATCCGTCCTCCTCGGCCTCCCAGAGTGCTAGGATTACAGGCGTGAGCCACCGTGCCCGGCCTTAAATTCATCTTAAATTCCTGATTCTTCATTATGACCCATTCCAAGAATTTCCTTTGCCTTATTAAGAGAACAAGGAGGAGCTGATAACAATTTGCCCCTTAATAATCTTTTAAGAATAAGAGAATGAAGATTAATGAAAAAATGTTCTCAAAGAATCTCATGGTAGACCCTCTTTAGAGACAGCATTTTAAAACACAGTATTATCTGAGAAACAGTAGGAAACATTAAAAAATAATTTATTGGCTGGACATGCCTATAATCCGAGCACTTTAGGAGGCCAAGGTGGGAAGATTACTTGAGGCCCAGAGTTCAAGGCTGCAGTGAGCTATGAGTGTACCACTGCACTCTAGACTGAGTGATAGAGTGAGCCCCTGTTTCTTTAAAAAAAAAGAGAGAGAAGAATTTTTTTTGTTGTTTAGGAATATGTTATTCTAATTAAGGATTTCTTTCTTTATTTTTCTTTTTTTTTCTTTTTTATTTAGTTTTCATCAGCAACAAGACTGACTAAGGATTTCAGACACTTAATTTGACTATTTTTTATTTTAAAAATGAGTTAAGGCCGGGCGTGGTGGCTCATGCCTGTAATCCTAGCACTCTGGGAGGCCGAGGTGGGCAGATTGTTTGAGCTCAGGAGTTCAAAACCAGCCTGAGCAAGAGCGAAACCCCGTCTCTACTAAAAATAGAAAGAAATTAATCAGACAACTAAAAATATATAGAAAAAATTAGCCGGGCATGGTGGCACGTGCCTTTAGTCCCAGCTGCTCGGGAGGCTGAGGCAGGAGGATCGCTTGAGCCCAGGAGTTTGAGGTTGCTGTGAGCCAGGCTGATGCCACGGCTCTCTAGCCCGGGCAACAGAGTGAGACTCTGTCTCAAAAAAAAAAAATAAAATGAGTTAAATTTTTAAGTAGTTAATTTTTATAGAAAGTTTCAACAATAGTACCAAAGGGTATGAAGAAAAAGTAAACTTTGTGTCTTCACTACCCTAATCTCTCTTAGAGATAACCAATATTAAGAGTTTCTTTTATGTCTAGAAATGTTCTTTCTGTATACAAACTTATCTTTCTCTCATTTTGCCTTTTCTAAGACAAATAAGATCATAGTATGTGTGCTATTCTGCAATTTTTTTCTTCACTCATGTTTTAGACATTTCCTGGACCAGTACACATATGTCTGCCTCATTCCTTTTAACTGGTGCATACTATTTCATTTTACAGATGTATCTTAATTTATTTACTAGTGTTCTATTGATAGACATTTAAGTTCTTTACAGTTTTTTGCTATTGTAAACAAACCTTCAGTTAGTATCTTTATACACATACCCTTGCATATTTATGAGAGAACGCCTGTTGGATAAATTCACACAAGTGGAATTACTAGATGAAAGGGTGCATGCATTTTTTTGTATTTATTTTATTAAAATTTATTAAGCTTTTCCTTAATGGCTTAAGTCATGCTTAAGGCTCTTCGCTTAAAATTATCAAAATAGTCACCCTGTTTTCCCCTCATACATCAGTGGTTCCGTTTTGTGTGTTTAACTCTTTAGTACGTATTATTTTGGTGTGAGGAGTTCCACAGGGATCAGCTCTCCCTCCACAAACTGATAACCAGTTTCCTTAATGCTTTTTCGTGACAGTGATACTTGCATGTTAACCACACCATTTGAAGATGTAAAACTACATAGGAAACTTTTATAAATGTGATAATTTTTAGTTTATGGTAGCTTGTCTATAATATACAATACTTTATCCTTGGGGCACAGTATATCTTGCAGAATAGAAAATGAATGAGTTCTCTTTTTGTAAGTGAAAATAATTATCAAAACAAAATTTTTAAAAGACAAGTATTACTCTCCCTTGGATTAAATATCACTTTGGCTTTACTGTTACTGATTAATACTATGAAAAAGGTCTAATTATGCTTGTAAAATAACAAGTATAAAGGCCAGAAAAGAGCCTTTTTATATTTCTTAGAAATTCTTCCATCTCTAAACTAACTTGTTTAGATTTTTATAAAGACTTAATTTTTCTTATAACTGTTTGATGTAATTATGGACTTTATAAAATGAATTAAACTAAAGTTCAATTTAAAATCTTAACTTTCCTTTCCCTATTTATCTTCAGATTATGGATTGGATATGCCTCCTTCTAGATGCTAATTTTACTGTTGTGGTAATGATACCCGAAGCAAAAAGGCTACTGATAAACCTTTACGAGTTTGTCAAATCTCAGGTTTGTGATTATTTGATATATACTGATTGTATTTGTACTCAAGTATATCTATCACCTGAATTACATTTTATTCCTAAAAGTTAGGAATAGTCATGGAGGATTTGTTTGTATGTAGAATTACCATGAAAGTTACTCTGAAATCTTTTTCTTTAGATAAGTGTTTATTCTGAACTCAACAAGATTGAAGTAAGTTTTCGGGAGCTACAAAAATTAAATCAAGAAAAGAATAATAGAGGATTATATTCAATTGAAGTGCTGGAACTCTTCTGATATTGCCAGTTCTCCTTCATAGACATTTTATGAAGCTCTTTTATGTGAACTCTTCCTGTTCATCCAGCCAAGAAAGATGCTTTGTGACCATCTGAATTTCAAGAGAAAAGTGTCAGTGAGTACCTGGACCATCACCTGTTGATGCCTCAGTGGGACTGCAGGCTCCACATGGACCTATTATAGATTATGGACATTGATGAGGAAAGGTTCTGAAATTTTTTAAAAATATGAAACTGAGTTGATTTTAAGTAAACTTATTTGTGTATTGATAAAAGTCTAATTTCTTATCATGTGTTTTGAATTGTTTTTCTTTTAATAAAAAATGACCATTGAAGCAGTGATTCTAGAAAGAATGTAGTTTTATCAGAGTCATAAACTGCCCCAGCGCGTCTGTGCTTGTGACAGAAGTCAGTGCCACAAGCAGGGCAGAAAGGGGTCCTCGTACAGGCACACACTTGCCTCCTGTCATTTCTTCCATCATTTACCTACTTCCAGTCGCTTGCTTACATACTCAGAGGTGAAAAAATACCTCCTCCTGTGTATTGTCTTTCAGATTACCTCCATGATGAGTTGATAAAAAACAGTCATGGGCTGGGCGAGGGTGGCTCACGCCTGTAATCCTAGTACTCCGGGAGGCCGAGGTGGGTGGATCATTCTGAGCTCAGGAGTTCGAGACCAGCCTGAGCAAGAGCGAGACCCAGTCTCTACCAAAAATAGAGAAATTAATTGGACAGCTAAAAATATATATAGAAAAAATTAGCCGGGCATGGTTGTGCATGCCTGTAGTCCCAGCTACTCGGGAGGCTGAGACAGTAGGATTGCTCAAGCCCGGGAGTTTGAGGTTGCTGTGAGCTAGGCTGACGCCACAGCACTCGCCCCAGGCAGGAGAGTGAGACTCTGTCTCAAAAAAAAAAAAAAAAAAAAAAAAAGTGCAAAAAGTGAGGGAAAAATTTCTGCCTCTATGTGCTTACCATCTAGAAGGGATCACAAAGCAAAATCAAATCGCCATACAAGTTCATCTTTGTATGTCAAATGAGTTTTGCTGACGTTCAGTGCTTCCAGAATTCTGTAGGAGAGATTTACAGCAGTGTTTCCCAAATTGATTTCATGAATCAGAAAATTTCCAGAAGATTTTGGGATCTGACATGAGGTCACCAAGGTTTTGTTTTGCTATTAATCTTTAAGAAGAGCTTTTTATGTTGCCCTAATTTCTCCCAATTCCCCTCATACCCTGGCTAACAGTCACCGCACATCAACGAGTAGAGTTCCATTCAGAGCCACACGACTGGAGTGTTGTTAGAGAACAAGAAGAACTAGAGCTAGGCTCTGAATAAGATTTGTATGGGCAAAGGTAACCATTAAAAATATTCAGAACTACAGTCAGTAAATTGAAATTAGCATCCTTAATCTGATGTGTTAGAACATGGTTTTCTGAAGCTAATTTGCTACTTCCAAAGGTGAATATGGTACTGACTGCTATGGCCCGGGTTTCCTTTGGGTTAGATGCGATGTGTGCTATTGAAAGGTATGTGATGACTCAAGTTTCCTACCCTTTCTCTCTGGACTATTAAGAACTTTTCGTTTGTACAGGACATCATGACATTTTCCTTTCACTTTGCATGAGTGCTTTTCCATTAGCATGTGAAAGTTAATAAATGTTCAGTTATAAAGATGGTTATCTAGTTCAGAGGTCAGCAGATTTCAGTGTCCATAAATAAAGTTTCATTTCACACATCAAGTCTATTAAAAAAAAAAGCTTCACTGCAACACAGCCGTGCTCACTTGTTTATATTTTGTCTGTGGTTACTTTCGCACTTCAGTGGCAGAACTGAGTGTAGCCACCCCAATGGCTGTGAGGTGATATCTCATGGTGACTTTTATTTGGAAAGCATCACTCTCTCATTCTGACTCCTGGTGGCGGCTCCACCACTACGCCTGGCCCAAGCCATAATTCTCTCTCTCAGTTGTATTACTGCAGAGGCCTCCTAAACTGTCTTTCTGCTTCCATCCTTGCCTCTTACACTCCATTCTCAACACAGTAGCCGGGGCCCTTCTGTCAAAAAAATATGTAACACAAATTGTAGCAATCTTCTCTTCAAAACCTAAAGGCCTCTTCCTCACTCCACACCATCCCCAGTCTCATGTCCTGCAATTGGATGTGCTATTCTTTCCTCATGGGTGGCTTCTTTCTTCAACTTCTTGGGATTTGTGCTCCAGTGTCGCCTCAGTGAAGCCGTCCCTGAACTCCCCTTCTCCTCCCACCATGGCACTCCCCGACGTCTTCCCCTCGTTGATTTCCCCACAGAAAACTTGGCTGTCTGGCATGCCCTGTATTTTCCTTCTTGAGCTATTTTTGTCCATTTCAGCTCCACGGGGGGCCAGGAGTTTTTTTCAGGCTTGCTCCCGGCTGGGTCCCCTGGCACATATGTGGCAGGTGTTCATTTGTTGAATGAGCCAGGTGAACAGCAGGGCCCTGAGATGAAGAAAAGTAAAGCCCTTCAGCCTGACGCTGCTGACCGTGAGCCACTGCAGGCAGCTGTAGTGCCAGCGATCGAACTTAAAAGCAGCTTTGCCTGTGGGCGCCCCTTGCTGCCTCAAGGATCATTTCAAGGAGGAAGAAGTTCCTTTAGATGTGAACGTTCAAGCACATCTCCTTCCTCCCGAGCCTCTGTCACACCTCATCTGCCTGAGTTCCCGTGCCTGTGTTTTACAACAATTGAAATAAACAAATGTGAGCAGGAAGGATGAACAATCTAGAGTCTGGGTCTTCCCTCCCTTCCCACTGCTGCCCCACCCAAAAGTAGAGGCAGGGGTCTAGTTGCTACTACTGAGCAAAAGTGGACCGTCTTGGTCTGGTGTTTGGTTTGGGTACAGGACTCCTCCCAGAAACTTTCTTGTTAGCAATCGGGACAACCACCCACATAGGAGTGTGGATTGTCCAGGGGACTTAAATCACTGGAAGCATCGCAATGCAGAGACATCCAGGGAAATGAAATCAGCATGTCGAAGAGATACCTGCATCCCATGTTCGTTGCAGCACTATTCACAATAGCCAAGATATGGAAACAACCTGTGACCATCAATAGATGAATGGATGAAGAAATTTAGTGCATATACACAATGGAATATAATTCAGCCTTCAAAAGGAAGAAAATCCTTTTATTTGCAACAACGTAGATGAACCTAGAGAACATTATGCTTGGTGAAATAAGCCAGGCACAGAAAGACAAATACTGCATGGTCTCATTTATAGGCAGAATCTCAAAAAGTCAAATAACTCTTAGAAGCAGAAAGTAGAAGGTTGTTTACCAGAAGCTGGGGGATGGGAGGTGTTAACCTAAAATGAGCAACAGACCAATTTCCAAAGAGTTTTTCGGGAATAGCAGGGCATTGTAGGCCAGGACACTTGTGCTGTGACAGACTAGAAGAGCATCTAAGTGGGTAGGGGCAAAAGAGAAGCTTTTAAAGACAAAAAGGAGAAGTCCGTAGAAGCTGTTTAGAAATAAAGACCACTGGTTACAGGGCCTTGTTGCAGGAGTTGCTGTTAGCTCATTGGTGGAGACAGCCAATGTTAGGCAAGTGTCCTTGTGCAAGTGGCTTATCTGGAATACTGTGGTTTGAAGAATTCCTTGTGTAGTTCCTGTCATAAGCATATGTGCATATGTGAAGGCCCCTCCTTCAGGGCCTCCTGGCTCCGTTTTATTGGGGGGGTTGACATTAGTGACTACATTTTGATGTTAATGACTTCCACAATCACTTCTTGGCCTTCTGGATAAGATCAAGTTAATAACCCTCGCAGAGTTGCAGAGATGTCGCTCAAAGGACACAAAACTTTGGTTACTGAGGAGGAATAAGTTCAGGAGATCTGTCATGCATCATGGTGACGATAGTTAGGAACAATATACTGTTACTTGAAAATTGCTGAGAGAATAGATTTGAAGTGTTCAACCACACAAAAAAATGGTGTGTGCGGTAATGCTTCTATTAATTAGCTTGATTTAGCATTCTACAATGTATGCATATATCAAAACATCATGTACACCAAAAAAAGAATAAAAAGTTTTTTAAATGCATAAACACATTATGAATATGTTTCCCTTCTGTTAAAGCAAAAGTTAAAAAGAGAATTTGATTTCCTCAATGTGAACGACCCCAATGAACAGAGCATTCATTTTTAACTGGAGACCTTAACTGCACTTCGTTGGTTTTCTTGTTGAAAGGCAAAAATCCTTTTACTTACACCCTCAGCGAGTGCTGATGGGTTCTTGGGCTGACTGAGTGTTGCAGCAATAGAAATGCAAAGAGGTGTGTGAGGTGGGGTTAGGGGCTCTAAATACAGCCTTCCAGGGATGTCTTTGTAAATGCTGAGTACTCATTCAAATGCAGAATATTTTGCTTTTTGCTAGGAGCAGAGAAGTAATCGATTTATGGAGCTCTTATTCCTGGTCACCCCAGAGGGTGGAAATCGGTTTATTATAATGCATATAATTCAATATGTATTCTACTGGATTTAAACTCAATCTTCTGGCTGGTGATCCTTAAATTTTTATCTCTAGCTCTGGCTTCCTGGCTAATTCCTAGATTCAAATTTCCACTGTCTGGTTAGCATTTTCGATTAGCTATCTCAAGCTTAATGTACCCCAAATGCAATGGATGATTTCCTCCCACGTCTATTCCCCTCCCTACCCCTGCCTGCCCTGGACTTCCCGGGTACTTGGCACCAGGAAGCCACTTGCCTCACTCCTCATCCATAAGCAAGTCCCGTCCTCCTTCCCTGTAAAATATCGCCAGTGTGTCCTCCCCGTTTCCGCGGCAGCCACCTTCCCAGGTCTGCAGCATCTCTCACCCTCCCCACCACGACAGCCCCCACCTTCGCTCTGACTTCTCGCCTATCTGGAAATTCTTTCCACGGCAGCGAAAGTGATTCTAAAATGTCAATCAGATTCGTTCACATACACCCTTTAAAAAGTTTCTGATATATGCTACGGCGTGGATGAATCTAGAAAACATTATGCTATGTGAAAAAACCAGTCACAAAAGGCCACGTATTGTATGACTGTATTTATATGAAATGCCCAGAAGAGGCAAATTCACAGAGACAGGAAAGCTGGTTAGTGGTTGCCCAGGGCTGGGGCGGGGGGATGGCGAGTGACTGTTTGAAGGGTGTGGGGTTTCCTTTTGGAGGTGATGAAAATGTTCTGGAACTGAATAATAATGAGGATGACTCACAACATTGTGAATGTACTATCACTGAACTGTACATGTTAAAGTGGTGAATTTTAACACATTTTTTAAAAATAGGACTTTAATGGCTTCTTGCTACAGTATGAAACTAGAATCCAAATTCGTCCCCATGGCCCACATTGCATGGCATGATCTGGCCCCTGCCTCCCTCTCCTTACGCTGAGCCTTGCCCTACTTCCTCTAGGCTGTTGGGGTTCAGAAAGTGATACCCCAAAGCATGGGCTCTGGCATGCTGAGTCCCTTGAACTAAAGGAGACTGGAAGCCACCTCGGTACCAAGGTCTCTCTGCCTATTTCTCCTGCTCTCACCCCTCTGTCCCCCCCACACAAGGAGGGGCTCTCTCTCCGCAGCTCCCTCTCCTGCCGAAAGACAGACCCTCCAGAAGGAATACAATTGTCATGAGTCCCCTCCCCGGAGCTGGGGAAGATTAACTGTATCTCAAAAGACACCGAGGTGACACCGCGCCTACACAGACTATCACAGTTCTGAGGGCTGCTCAGAGACAACTTTTCTTACCTGAGAAACCTTTTATCTGCATAACAAGACAACCTTGGTCCCCTCCCCTTTCCTCCCCTCACACTCCCATAACTCTCGTTGCCACCACCCCTATAAGCCCCAGGTCCCTCTTCCTTTCTGTAGCTCAGGCTGCTGTGTAATTTTCAACCATCTGACTCTTTTTCAAGACTCATATTTTGTGGGACTCCTGTGCATATGCATGTGATTAAAATGGTTTTTCTCCTGTCTGACGTCAGTTTATCTCACAGCCTCAGTTATCAAATCTTCAGAGGGTAGAGAGTAAGCTTCCTCTCCCCCACAAAGCAAATCTGCCAAGCCCACCTCCAGTCCTTTGTTCAAGCCGTTCCCTCCGCTGGGCATATTGTAAAGCCGCCCACAGGGCGGGCTCCTTCTTAGCCTTTTGGTTTCCAACTCGGAGAGGTCTTTCCTGAACATCCTATCTCTGCATCAGCTTTTTGCTTCCTTCCTCTTACTGATCACAACTTTACTGAGTTGTTTGCTTGGGTTTTCTGTTCCCCCTGTTAAAGCGTGATCCCCATGAGGACAGGACCGAGTCTGTCCTGTAGTCCCAGAATCTAGACCACACCTGGTGCTGTGGACAAGCTCAAACTTTGCAGAATGAATATTAAAAATACGTATTTGTGTATATAGACTAAATGAACGAAGCTTTAAAAGTTAAGAATATGGGACACTTCCTTGCACTTTGTAGTGGACAAATACGCATGCACTACCTATGTAAGGGATCTTAAATCTGCAAGGTATTTTCTGTATTTAGCCAGGAATTGGAGAAAGTATGTGTTTGTCAAACCAGATGTTGGGCAGGAGATTAACTTGTGCTCAAGACTTGGTTTAGAGGCCTGGTGCAGTGGCTCATGCCTGTAATCCCAGATTTAGGGGAGGAGGAGGGAGAAGGATAACTTGAGGTCTGGAGTTCAAGACCAGCCTGGGCAACATAGTGAGACCCTGTCTCTACAAAAAAAAAATTTTCAAAAATTAGCCAGGTGTTGTGGCATGTGCCTGTGGTCCCAGCTACTCAGGAGGCTGAGGCAGGAGGATCGCTTGAGCCCAGGAAGTCAAGGCTGCTGCAAGCCATGATTGTGCCACTGCACTCCAGCCTGGGTGACAAAGCAAGACCCTGTCTCTTAAAAAAAAAAAGCAAAAAAAAAAAAAAAAAGCTCCTGGTAATACAAAATGTAAAAGTTGGCCTGTGTCTGAGGAACATGCAGCCCTTTCAGCAGCAAGCCTTTTAGCACAAGGGCTAATTCAAGAAAAATGCAAATGTTTACCAGCCTCATTTTTTCTTTTTCAGCCAAGGTGACAGAAGCTTTATTGCGTCCTGTGAAAAGAAACAGTTATGCTTACAATGAGATGACCTACTTCCTTGACTAAGAATTTCATCAAAGGAATTGTTGCTCCTTGTTACCAGGAAAGCATCTGGGTCTGCCCTGAGCAAGCAGCATTCAGACCTTATTTTTGCACAGTGTTTAGTTTATCGAGTGACTGTCCATACTTCAGCTTATCTTTTCTCTGAATTACCATCTCCAGGTAGGTATTACTATCATTTGCAGGTGGAGAAGCTGAGGCTTAGAGAGGCCACAGGACTTGCCTGCAGTGACAGACGAATTAGCCACAGCACTAGGTCCAAATGTGTTCCTACTCCACTTAGCTCTGAGCACATTGCCTGGCTTCACGAAGCCTCCCTTTCTCTGCTTCCCTCCAATCCTAACCCACCTGCCTGGGGGCCTGCACTGCAAATTAAATTAATGTGTGGAAAGTGCCTGGTCATAGGCCTTTAATCGAAATTTGCTATTGTTGTGATTTTTCCATTTAATGTAAAACTGGCACAGCCTTCCGAGGTGGTTGTGATAGGCTAAAAGGTGACTGAGAGCCCCTTCCCTCTGGTCTGCATCCAAGTTTCCTGAAAGGCCAGAAAGCTGAGAGCTGGGATCTCAGGGCCAGAAAATCCATAAACGTGGATCCTTCCAGCTTTTCCCCATGTGCTTTTCATACCACACACGTGCTCACACACACAGATGCTCGTACAATGAAATTTCCAACTTGGACAGGGGAAAGGAATGTACACTGAGGCCTGAGATAGCCAGAAAAATAATCCAGCCTGGCCCTGTTCCCAGGGCCAGGCGTCCCCGTGTCATCCAGACCACAGTCCCCACCCAGTTAACCTCTGACCGGCCGCCCGCCCAGCTGCTCTGCTGCCCTCCCAGAACCACCCTCTCTCGGGACAGGGTGGACGTTGGCAAGACTCGAGGCAGGGGGGTGAGAGGGCCCAGAGAAGACAGGAAGGAAAGGAGGCCCTCTCCCTTCCACCCAGCAGGCTAATTAATCCCCTAGTGTAGACCACAGTGCTTCAGCCAAGGCTGTTCCAGAGGCAGAAGCTCTGCTCACTGCACCCCTGCAATGGGGAGTGGGAAATGAAAGCTGTTTTAGTGCTAAAGCAGCCCCCAACTATTCTTTACATTGTAGGCAAACAAGGGCTGTCTCTGCTCTCCACTTTGCCAGTATAGCCGTAGCAACCAGGTGCCTTTCAACTTTCGTGTTTCTCGAGGCTTTGAGCCCCTTAGTAAGCAGCAGCTGATCTTTCTGCTCTTTCGTGTTCTCATCCACGCGGAGCACTCGCCCTGTGCCCCGTTTGCCTTCGCAGAGGCTGCAGACCCTTCCCTGTCACAGAAAATGAGCTCGGTGGTTTTATTTTGCCTTTTAGAAACCATCGCTGAGGCCCGGCGCGGTGGCTCCCGCCTGTAATCCTAGCACTCTGGGAGGCCGAGGCGGGCGGATTGTTTGAGCTCAGGAGTTCGAGACCAGCCTGAGCAAGAGCGAGACCCCGTCTCTACTAAAAATAGAAAGAAATTAGCTGAACAACTAAAAATATATAGAAAAATGTAGCCGGGCATGGTGGCACATGCCTGTAGTCCCAGCTACTCGGGAGGCTGAGGCAGGAGGATTGCTTAAGCCCAGGAGTTTGAGGTTGCCGTGAGCTAGGCTGACACCACGGCACTCTAGCCTGAGCAAGAGAGTGAGACTCTGTCCTCAAAAAAAGAAAAAGAAACCATCACTGAGCAAAGTACCTCTGTAGAGTTTGTATGGTTTGTAAAATCAAAATGCTGTCTTAAACAGGTCTACCTGTGCACCTTCCTGTTCCAATGCGATGCTATCTTTATATGGATTACTCTCTCGGGAATGCCCAGCGTTTGACTGCAAAAGGGACTTGGACAGCATGCGTGCCTGACCTCTCCTGGCTGGTACTGTTTTGCCTAAGACCAACATGTGAGCTCAAAATAATTTTAATTTAGGGTTTAAAAAAAAAATTGAAGTTTTTTACTACAAGAAAATCGCAAGGGCAGGGCGCAGTGGCTCAGGCCTGTAATCCCAGCACTCTTGGAGGCCGAGGTGGGAGGATCGCTTGAGGCCAGGAGTTCGAGACCAGCCTGAGCAAGAGTGAGCGCCCCCCTCGCGCCCCTCCGTCTCTACCAAAAAGAAAAAGGAAAAAAAAGAAAAAAAGAAAAAGAAAGAAAATCACAAGGGTATAATAGAGACAGAAAAGGATAACCTGGCCGGGCGCGGTGGCTCACGCCTGTAATCCTAGCACTCTGGGAGGCCGAGGTGGGCGGATCGTTCTGAGCTCAGGAGTTCGAGACCAGCCTGAGCAAGAGCGAGACCCCATCTCTACCAAAAATAGAAAGAAAATTAATTGGACAGCTAAAAATATATAGAGAAAAAATTAGCCGGGCATGGTGGCACATGCCTGTA
>RJWJ010029173.1:0-20838 GCA_004363605.1 Indri indri
GCTGAAAGACTATTTGAGGAAACAAAAGATCATTCCCCTTTATGTATAAATGCTAAAGAGATACAAACTAGCATATTATAACGCAGCAGTCCCCAACCTTTTTGGCACCAGGGACCAGTTTCATGGAAGACAATTTTTCCACGGACTAGCAGAGGGGAAGGCAGAGCTTATGCAGTGATGTGGTTGATGGGGAGAGGCTGTAAATAAAGATGAAGCTTCACTGGCTCACCTGCCACTCGCTTCCTGCTGTGGCCTCCTGGTTCCCAAATTTCGTGGAAGACAATTTTTCCATGGACCGGGGCTGGGGAAATGGATAGGAGTACCAGTACTGGTCTGTGGCCCAGGGCCACAGCTATAAGGAAATATATATATAATATAGAAAGAAAAATACCCCCCACACAAAAAAAATCAAGAAAACACATGCAAACACCTTTAATAAAGATTATTAAAGATCAAATTTTAAAATGCAGGGATTAAACAACACATACCACATGTCACGAAAATGAAGCACAGTTCAGATGGTAATACATTTGTACAATAACAGAATAACCAGCTCAACACTTTTAGAGATTCGACACGTAAACTAAATAGTCCTACAGTAATAAAAGTGTATTTATTACAGACGGGAACAAGTGGTTCATTTCATTTTCAGGCAGGTTGACCAGACTGACTCATCTACAGTACTTTGTAGAAACCACTCTATCGAAAAGTCCAAAATGCATGGCTATAACCATGTTATTACCTCAAAACGCGTCTCTCTGAAATGTGATGCCCTAATTTCCCCAACTGATCACAACATTCTCCTGTCTTTCCCATTGCCTCATTACCAAAAATGTGTCCCTATGTATCAGATCTGTTCCTATTTCATTTCCTTCCTTAAACAGCACACACCCACAAACAATGACTGATAAATCAACAGCTTTTTTAAACCAATTCCCTCAGTAGTTCCTGTTCCCTCCCTTCTTCAAGCCCCTTACTCAGTCCCTACCACCCTCATTCCTACGAAATGACATCACCTCCCATTCCCTCATCAACTCCATACGTTCCTATCACCACATTCACACAAACGCATCTTTCAAAAAACGCTTAATGAATCATATTGCTTCCTTTTCCTCATTGGGATAAAAACTGTTAACTGGAAAAGTATCTGCCTCAATATCTGAATGTTGTATGATTACCTAATTAAGGAACATATAATTAAGAGATTAAGAAACAGAAAATTAAGATCAATTCAATAAAAGCAAAAACCTAGGAACTTTTAGAAGACATAGGAGAGAAATTTTAGAGAGGGAGATAGCTTTGGTTCTGATATCTAGCTAGCTTTTAGAATTTTGTGGAGAATCTAATAGGAAACACTTTGGAAAGCACAGGCATACCATAAAACTTAATAAGACAGTATTATCATTATAAAGCCAGGTAAGTATGTTTCCATGTGTTATTATTCTACCCAGGTTATCCGACAAAATATTTTTTAAACTTTCCTTGTCTCGATATGTTTAATAGGGTTAAAAGGAAACTAAAGATAATTTATTATTAGACCATTAAAAACCTACCAAAAGGATATTTGCTTCACTAAGCATTCTTAGACTGTAATACATTCAGTTGTTCCTTAAGCTGCCATTTTATTTGACACTTGTAATTAATGATTTCTTAGAAAAAGGAAAGCACTGCTATGATGTCCTCAAAAGGTCAGTCTGGAGATAGAAAAGAAATCCATGGATTCCTTTCGGTAACTCTTCAGTACCCAATGATTTTAACAACTTGCCAGACATGAGATCCTAAGATAATTGGATATATGAAGGCTGAAATTATAAAGAACTTTTCCCAAAGAATTGTTTTTATTTTGTCATTAATATCCATGATTCAATACTAATAAGCACAGTCAACATTTGTTGAGTGTTCATTATTCCCCAGATAGTATGTTAAGCCCACTACACGTATTATCTCATTTATTCTTCATAACCCCACAATGAAGTGGGCACTATTATCTCCTTTTACAGGTGAAGAAACAGGCATAAAAGGATCAATAGCTAACTCAACATTATACAATATGCAAATTTTGCAATGGCTAGACAAGAGCCTATGCCTATCTGGTGCCAAATCTGGTATTTGTAACCACTACTCCACACTCCTCCATGTGCAAAAGGCAGAATAGAATACCCTCCCCAATTAATGTATAGAAAAGATTGAAGGTGACTTAAATTCTAGCACTGGTTATTTCCAAGTGCCAAGATGTTGGGTGATCTAATGTTCACTTTAAATTAATTTTAGGAATTGAAATTTATTTTCCTACATTGTCTGTATTTTACATTTTATAAAGCATATACAATGAGCATGTTCGACTTTTATAGAAAAAGTAAATATATTGGGAAACTTATAAAGAAAACGTATGCATGAACCTAACGACTTGAGCAATAGCTTAAAAGAGCTAAAAGGATTTGGAGAAATCTTAACGTATCTATTCACAGATCAGATTCAATAAACATTTAGTGATCACCTAAGAGGTGCCAGGCACTGCATGAGGCACTCGTGCAAATGTCATCTTAGTATTAGTATATGATTGCCAAGAAGATCCCCACTGTACCTATGAAGAAACTGGGGATCAAAGAATTCCCAGAGGAAGTGGGATTCTAGCCCAGTATTGTTCCTACTATTCCTCAGCCGCCTTTGTATTATACCAAAGAAGCTGCAATTGAAGACAACACGATGTTTGGAAACTAGCAGCTAAAACCTCTTCAAACTCCTTTAGCTTTTCTTTTTTTTTTTTTTTGCTCAGGCTCAAGGGGAAGCAAAGATGCTTTGTGGGCCCTGCTCACAGCAAGAACAGTTCTGTGGGCCCTGCCCATTCTCCCCTGCTTCAGTACACAAGACAGATGTGGGCCTGCCTCTGGGCTGGAGTCTACAAGGATGGTCAGTGTCTGCATCAGTGGTCAGTATTTATTTCCTTAGCACATGCCTGCCCAGTGCACTGGACCCCGTTGATACCTTCCTATCTCAGCCACTCACCCTGGACTCTGCCCCTTATTCTCCTGGACTTCCCACCACTATTCAATATTCCCAGACCTACCTCTCCTGCACAGTAATCTCAGAGACTGGACGATTAGCACTTTGCCGGCTGTGTCTCATTTGTATATAGGACACAGTGGGGTTCAAGCAAGGGCTTAGGAATAATGAGTTCATTAATGATCTTGACTGTGTGCCTGACAGAAGTGTGACAGCTGCAAAAATCTCCTTTCTCCTCTGGGTTCCTAACCCAGGTCCCTCCAACCCTGCCAGTGTCCTGGATAAGAAAGTGGATGCCAAGGAACTCTAAAATCCTATCTGTACTCTGCCAGCAGCTACATCAAGGTCAAGAAAAGAAGAAATTAAATGCATTTATGCAAAGGAAATATTTAGAATGCAGAGGAAAGACATTTCTAAGCAAAATTCCCTTCCAAGTGCTCCAATCAATGGCAAGTACTCAAAGGCATCAAAAGGATGCTGCTTCCTCAAACCTCAGAAGACAAGACAGAAGTTAAGGATGGAATGGCCGTGAAGAGAATGTTTGGCTCAAGACAAAGGCAACCTTCTCATCATTAGAGATTTTTTATTAAACTATTAGAAGTGTAGTAAGAAAAAATATGACAGAGATGTAACAAATACATTCTTGGTCAAAGTCCTGATGCCTCTGATTTTGCTTTATAGCGTTTTATAACATATATGTGCCTCTTTATAAATAAGGACTTGTCAGCTTTGACATTAGTAGAAAACATGTATCTCATCTCCAGAGTTTTTGGAAACTAAGAAATGTGAGTTACCTAAAAATGAGATCCAAATACACCTGCAATTGACAACAGCTTTTCCCCAAAAAAGCATCACTCGGTGCTTAGTGCTGAGGGGAGCAAAGGTACTAGTTTGTTGAATGCAATGAATTCCCCCCAGGTTCATCATTTTAATCAGCGAACACTGTCACTGTGACAAGTTAGGAGTCACTCAAAAACCTTCAAGATATTTTTAAAAGGCAGAGAAAGGTGATTTCCAGAGAAATTCCAAACAGGCGTCATTTTCGTGCCCTGGGATTTGGGATTTGGAAGAACACTGAACAGTATGTCTGCTTTATCTCTGTCATTAGGTTTGAATTCCAAATGACATCATATAATTTAACTATATATATGATCTAGAATACTGTCACCGATAATGCATGTTGATATTTATTGTTAATTAATTTGAAGAAGCAATTTAAGTGAACTAAAACAAAAATAATTGGCTTAGTAAGTTATATTTGTCACATCTTTGTTCTAAACTCCTTAGCTGAAAATAAATGCCCTCTGCCATCCTCCTCTTCTGGAATTTTAAGATGATTAAAGCTCCCCATGATCTTCTGACTCCTGTGTAAGGGCAGTGCCCAAAGGCCAGTGAATTGGTCTAGTAGTAGAATACGTGGTTTCTATTACATACGTGAGTTCACAAATTTGGCATTACTAATACATTTATTAAATACTATCTAAAATGATTTTGTTCTAGAGAGAACACAGGCTGCAGTATCACAAAGCGTGGGGTTAAGTCTTGGCTCTGTCCCTGGGAGCTACCAGGCCTTAAATAAATCACCTGTCTCCTCTAAGCTGAGTATCTTCATACTGAACATTTTCCAAAAACTCCTGCCTACTTCACTGCAGGTGACGAGACCATGGAAGAAATTCGAAAAGGCATCACTGTGGTTAATTAGGAACTTAAACACACAAAGCCCACTCATTCTCACCTAAGAGACCTGACCCAAAAATGTAGCAAATATTATTCAGCAAGTAACAACAGCAACAACAATGGAAAACTTCTATCACCTACCTTCCTCGGTAAAAAATTTCCATTAGTCATTTGATCTCTTAAATTGTTAGTTGAGGGTTTTTCACATAAAACTGATATTTTTCAGCAAGAATAATAAATGCTCACTGTTTTGATCATTAAATCAAATCAAAAGTTGTTAAAATATTCTTTTCATCATGTAGAGCTAGCGACAATTTGTCCACAGACTGCATTGCATGGTTTGATTACGCTGTCTTCTTAATCTGGCCTCGATCAGAACACGCACTTGGCAACACAAGCCTCTCTCTAGAGCAAAAGAAATGTTTTATAGCCAACAGCTCACATTTCTTGCTAAGACTGGTGAACAATTTTTTTCTGATAAAATCTAAGGCAGTCAAGAATCAATGCAATCACTATCAAAATCCCAATTATATTCTTTGCAGAAATTTCTTAAAAATCATAAAATTTTCTTGGAATCTCAAGAGACCCCAAACAGCCAAAAAAAAATCTTGAAAAAGAACAAAGTCGGAGGTCTCACACTATGATTTCAAAACATACTACAAAGCAACCATAATCAAGATAGTGTGGTACTGGCATCAAGGCATATGTAGGCCAATGGAACAGAATAGAGAGCCCGAAATAAGGCCTTGCATATATGGCCAAAAATCGGGGACCAACACTGCACAGTGAAGAAAGGACAGTCTCTTCAACAAAATGGTGCTGAGGAAACTGGATATCCACATATGAAATAATAAAGTTGGACTCTTACATCATATACAAAAATTAACTCAAAATGCATTAAAGACCTAAATATAAGACCTAAAACTGTAAAATTCCTAGAAGAAATCATAGGGGAAAAGCTTCCAGATATTGGATCTGGCAATGGTTGCTTGGATATGACACCAAAAGCACAGGCAATGAAAGTAAAAATAGACAAACGGGACTACCTGGAACTTAAAAACCCTCTGCAAATCAAAGGAAAAGATCAACGAGTAAAAACGCAGCTTATGGAATGGGAGAAAATATTTGCAAACCATATGTAATACAACCTTCCCTCGGTGTCTGCAGGGGATTGGTTCCAGAACCCCCATGGATGCCAAAATCCATAGATGCTCAAGTCTCTTCTATAAAATAGCATAGTATTTGCACATAGCCTATACACATCCTCCTATATACTTTAAATAATCTCTGGATTACTTATAATACCTAATACAACATAAATACTATGTAAATAGTTGTTATATTTTTTTAATTTGTATTTTTGGGTTTTTTTCCCCAAATATTTTCTATCAGCAGTTGGTTGAATCTGAAGATGAGGAACCCACAGATACAAAGAGCTGGCTGTATCTGATAAGGGGTTAATATCCAGAATATATAAGAAACTTCTACAACTCAACAACCAAAAAACAAATAACTTGATTTTTAAATGGGCAAAGGAACTGAATAGACAATTCTCCAAAGAAGATAAACAAAGGGTCAATAAGCATATGCAAACATGCTCAATACCACTAATCATAAGAGAAAGGCAAATCAAAATCTCAATGAGATAGCCCCTCACACCCATTAGGATGGCCCCTATCAGAAGAACAGAAAATAATAAGTGTTGGCAAGGCTGTGGAGAAATCAGAGCCCTTATGCACTGCTAGTAGGAATGCAAAATGGTGCAGCTGTTATGGAATACAGTATGGAGGTTCCTCAAAAATTTAAAATAGAAGTACCATATAATCTAGCAATCTGAATTCTAGACTGTCTTAGTTTGTGCTGCTATAACAAAGTCCCATATAGTGGATGGCTTACAAACAAAAGACATTTATTTTTCACAATTCTGGAGTCTGGAAGTCTGAGATCAGGGTGCCAGAACAGTCAGGTTCTAGTGAGGGCCCTCTTCCAGGTTACAAACTGCCACCTTCTTGCTGCGTCCTCACATGAAAGAAAGAGAGCAAGCTAGCTTTCTGGGCTTTTATTATATAGGCACTAATCCCATTCATGAGGGTTCTACTCGCAAGACCTAATCACCTGCCAAATGCCCACCTCCAAATACTATCACATTAGGGACTGGATTTCAGCATATTAATTTTGGGGGGATACATTCAGTCCAGAACATGGGTATATGAGGGCTATCCAGAAAGTATCTATCCATTGCATGACTGGATACTTTCCGGATAGCCCTCGCGTATCCGGAAGATATGTACAGAATGCAGGATCGCAAAGAGATATTTGCACACCTGTGTTCACTGCAGCGTTATTCACAATAGCCAAGAGGTAAAAGCAACTCATACGTCCATTTACAGATAAATAAAGAAAACGTGGTACATACATAGAACAGAATATTACAAAGTCTTAAAAAAGAAGGAAATCCTGTCACATGCTACAACGCAGAGGAACCTTGAGGACATTATGCTAAGCAAAATAAGCCAGTGACAAAAGGACAAACATTGTGTGATTCCACTCATATAAAGTATCCAAAGTAATCAAACTCACAGAAACAAAATGGTAGAAAGGTGGTTTGCCAAGGGCTGTGGGGTAGAGGAGGGAAAAGGGGAAAATTTGTATTTAATGGTTATAGGGCTTCAGTTTTGCAAGACGAAGAAGTCCTAGAGATCTGTTGCACAACAACATGAATATGGTTAACACTTCTAAATTACACACTTGAGGATGATTAAGATGGCAAATTTAGTGTTATGTGGTTTTTATCGCAATAAAAAGATGAACAAAAAAATACAAAATAAAAACTCTATAAAAAATAAAGAATCTGAGGTAGTCAGTACTGACTCTACAAAATAATGCCACGACACTAGACTGCCTAGATAAAGTTATCTAGGGATCCGCTTTAAATTACATAATGATAACTGCCAGGCACTGAGCTAAGAGCTTTATATGTATTATCTCATTTAATAATCCCAATAGTTAGATCATAATTATCGCCATTTAATATGAAATATTGAGGCTTAGTGAGGTGACACCCTCATAAGAGCCCTCTGTGACTTCAAGCCTGTGTTACTAAGTGTTGAACTGCATACTGCAGGACCTAAAACCTTCTGTGATTAAATACTCATCTAGATCAGGGAACAAAACCCACAACAGATGCCATCTCTTCTTAATTAAACAAAAAATAAATAGCCAAAAATAGCAATGCTGAACTTCAGAAAAACAACCAAATCAAACCAAACCAATTTAGAAATTGACACAATGTCAATTTCCCATTTCTTTTATAGCTAGCCTTATATCTAGCCAAGACGAGGAGTCCCTGACTCTTCTCCTTCCTTTTTGACATAAATTTTTAAAAAATGCTAGAAAACCATCTTTAGAGAAATAGATTTACAGCTGAAGCATATTCATTCACCAACCTTCCACAGCAAAACTACAGCGGGCAGATATTATTACATTCCTTCACCAAGAGCAGCAGTCAATGAGACCAGATCGATTTTAGTTTTTTAAACTAGCTGCCCAAGGCCTGGGAATGATGAAAATGCTAATTCTGCCAGCTGAGTCGTACAGTTTTAGTGATCTGGACAAAGAGAAGAATGCGTTAAACTGAAAGTATAAAAAGAAGAGATCACTGAGAAGAATGCACAATGTGACAAACAGCAAAGACATTTAAGATTTTTCACAATACAACCAAAAAGCAAACTGCAACTAAAATACAAGAAGTCCCCGTTTTAAAAGATGTAACCTGGGGAGGGCTTTGGATTCTTAAAACGATCCCTACAGTCTCCCAGGGCCACAGAAGATTGTGATTCTGTCATTGGCTTTTTGTCGAGAGCAATTTCACAATTTAAAAGTGTATGTGACATTCTCGCCGCTGCATTTTTATTACAGTGCTAATCTGAATTTGGGAGGCGGGGGTGCCAAGCTGCCCATGGATTCACTTGGTGAACTCAGCACAGTCACCTGTGCCTCTGGCTTTTGGAGCTGGCAGAAAGCTGATGTCCCTTCCACTGGTGGCCCACCATGCAAGGCAGTCTGTGGCCCAGGAGCTGCTCTCCAGCCTGCGTCTCCTCCTCAAAACGCCGCAGTGGAAGGAGGCTTGAGGCCAGCAAAGCAAGGCTCTCTGGAGGCCGCCGGATGTGGGCTCCATCCTCCGCAGCCTATTAGCTCTGCAGCCGTTTGACACAAATACGTCCAGATGCTGAAAACTTACTGCAGGCTTCGGCTACACTCACAGCCATGGGGAAACAAGCATAATTATCTTTTAAATGCTTTTCTCTCTGTTTTCAACAGTAAATCAAGACGATGGGATTTCTGGGGACATAAGGGAAAGGTCAGCCTGTACTTTTCGATGGGGCCTGTTATGCAAGTGGATCTCATTCTGTTTCTACTGTTACGCTAGAAAGAACACCCAAAATAATCACCCAGAATGCATCATTCAATCTTGGTAATCAAGTTGAAAAAACACAAGTGTAAATCAAAGCATCTGGCCAAAAACCTGTGATCAGTGACACCTTAAAAGTCAAAAAAAATTAAACCACTTCATACAGGGCTCCAAGTATGGAGGATTCAGTGTAGTTAAACTGAAGCTAGATGCCCCTGCAACAGACAGACAGTGGAATCGGGATTGCTCGTTATTTTACTGAGGATCTCCCAGGACCGTGTATTTGTTTTTACCTATGGAATAGTATGTTATAAAAGAGGCAGATATAACCATCATGCTTGCGTTAAAATAGTTCTAAATGCACTGCCTGCACTAACGGGGAGCCTTTGCCACAGGGAGTAATTATGTCTGGGAATGGAACACAGAAAAAAAGAGAGAGAGAAACATTTTCCTAATTCATAACTATAAAGCCCTGCAAGACGAGATCCTGTCCTTCATGAAGCAGGATGTGGCATTTAGCTACAAGAGCACTTGGAGTTAAAGGGGGAAATCAGCTCCCAGACTGTAGACCCTTGAAGGGCCTGGAGTTGCAGCCCTGAAACCGAAAACAGCACAGACCTAAGACCCAGAGATAGATCTGTGTCAACATGATCATGGCAATAAAACCCTTTAACCAGGCACCGAAGGGAGCAGGCGAGGTAAACCAGAAGACGGCATGGCACAGCTGCCCACAAGCTGTGCTGCAGTCTAAGGGATCGTGCACACAAGCTGAAAAAGAAGAGCCAAAATGTTTATGCTTGCTGGGCTTTGACTTGGATTCCCATGTTGTCTATGCCTCCAAAAGTCCAATGGCCCCAGAAAGACAAAGCCCTGGGAACTTCCATAGCACCGGTCAATGCCATTCGCTTTATCCTGAGTGTACACAACTGTGCACCATCATTTCCCATCCCAACTACACCAGGATATCATGAGGAGAGGGACTCTACATATGTGTAGCCCCACTGCACGTCATAAATATCCGAAGATTTGCTGCTTGCTATCTGACTAACAACAGGAGCAGTGACAGAGAGTTGGAGACATTTTTTTTTATTTCAGCATATTATGGGGGTACAAATGTTTAGTTTATGTATATTGCCCTTGTCCCCCACCCCGAGTCAGAGCTTCAAGCGTGTCCATCCCCCAGACAGTGCACACAGCACTCATTATGTATGTATATACCCATCCTCTGCTCCCCCCTCCCATCGCCCAACACCCAATGAATGTTATCCCTATATGTGCACTTAGATGTTGATCAGTGGAACCAATTTGATGGTGAGTACAAGTGGTGCTTGTTTTTCCATTCTTGGGTTATTTCGCTTAATAGAATGTGTTCCAGCTCTATCCAGGAAAATATAAGAGGTGCTAGATCACCACTGTTTCTTGTAGCTGAATAATAGTCCATGGTATACATATACCACGTTTTATTAATCCACTCATGTATTGATGGACACTTGGGTTGTTTCCACATCTTTGCAATTGTGAATTGTGCTGCTATTAACATTTGAGTGCCAATGTCTTTTTGATAGAATGTCTTTTGTTCTTTTGGGACAGCAATCCCAGTAATGGGACTGCTGGATCAAATGGTAGATCTACTTGTATCTCTTTAAGGTATCTCCATATTGCTTTCCACAGAGGTTGCACTAGTTTGCAGTCCCACCAGCCGTGTATGAGTGTTCCTATCTCTCCGTATCCACACCAACATTTATTGTTTGGAGACTTTGTGATAAAGGCCATTCTCACTGGAGATAAGCGACATCTCATTGTGGTTTTGATTTGCATTTCCCTGATGATTAGAGATGTTGAGCATTTTTTCATATGTTTCTTGGCCATTATTCTGTCTTCTTTTGAAAAGTTTCCTTATTCAATAAATGGTGCTGGGAAAACGGGACAGCCACATGTAGAAGACTGAAACAGGATCCGCACCTTTCACCTCTCACAAAAATCAACTCACGCTGGGTAACAGACTGAAACCTAAGGCATGAAACTATAAGAATTCTAGAGGAAAATGTTGGAAGTACTCTTCTAGATATCGGCCTAGGCAAAGAATTTATGAAGAAGACCCCAAAGACAATCACAGCAATAACGAAAATAAATAAATGGGACCTGATCGAATTAAAAAGCTTCTGCACAGCCAAAGAAACTATCACGAGAGCAAACAACCAACCTACAGAATGGGAGAAGATATCCACATGCTACATATCTGATAAAGGGCTGATAACTAGAATCTATTTAGAACTCAGGAAAATCAGCAAGAAAAAGTCAAACGACCCTATCAAAAAGTGGGCAAAGGACATGGAGACACTTTTGAATCCAAGGGGCGCCAACCTAAAGAGCAGGGGTGAAGATGCTGGAAAGAGAATCTGCGAGGTGAAGGAACATGCTGAGGAAAGACAGCTCTGTCTCAGACACAGGGAGCACGAAACCGAACGACAGTCAAGTCTGAAAACTATGCCGAGACCTAAATATGTCATGAGTATGTTATGTTAACGACACCTGAATAACAGCAATCTCAGGAATTTTTAGTATAAAGACCTCTTCAGGAAGGACTAAGATCCTTCGACACAACAAAGAAGAAATTAGCACCACTTGCAGTGAGACCATAGGAGGTTCTATGTACTTTTAACTAAAAAAATAAATAAATAAAAACTACAGGTAAACGTATCACATTAGAAAACCATAAGCATTATCATATGATAAACATGGGTGCACAAACACAAAGCTGTGGACTCCCTGGATTATTTATAAGTCACCACTGTACCCCAAATGGCATTTTAATAATAGCTAACATTCATCATTATCTAATTTTTAAATAAAAACAGACTACGTAAGTATTATTTTTGTCAAAGACTATTTATTCTGTCAAGGACCTAAGTAAGGAGTCATGCAACTGCACCTATTATCTAACAGAAAATAAATTATGTAAGTCTCTGGGAAAAAAAAATACATTCTTGATTAGATTAAGCTTTAATAAAGGTTATTTATGGCTCCTGGAAAGTAGTTCTTCTCCTGTAAATCGTATTCCATAATTTGAGAAAACTTAAAACTTGCATCATGTGGGGCATAAGGACCTGAGTCAGCATCTTCTCGTCTCGTAATTGGGAGAAAGAGCAGGAACCTGGGTCCTCCGGAGACAGCGGTGAGATGAATCACTCTGCAGCTGCCTCCTCTCACACCTGCCTCCTGTCCTCTGCTCCTCCCCACCAGCACCTCCTTTGTAGCCACGCTAAGGCTCGCTTGGATGGAGGCTGGGGGCCCCCAGAGCCCCTCCCCAGCTGTGGCAGGAAGCTCACCGCAGCAGCGCTGTCGGCATACCCCAAACTAAGGGTTACACATCGACACTAGGACAAGCTCTCCCAGAAGGGGACGGTGGGACAGAAGGCTTCCAACAGCAACAAATTATGTGGAAGGGATTATGTCATCAATCCTGATCAATTTAACCCCGAGATCTTACAGTGTTTGGACTCTCCTTCCCTTGAGTAGCTGGAGTTTCCAAGCTCTCGATGTTGACTTGTCCAGAAATTAATATGCAATATGCGGCTACTTCTTCACTTGTCAGATAAGCTTGAAGGGTTTATGGAAAATCTGACTAGTATCAGCTGCCCTCATTTACGGAGAAAAGTCATCCCTCCTCTTGTCACTGGAATTTTAGCAAAAGTAAGTCTCTCAGTGGAACAAAGGAGGAGATACAATATTGTGTCAACATTTCTGAAGGTCACTTAGTCCTTCAGACTGTTTCTGAAGGACTGTTTCTTGATTAGGTTAAATCTCCACTGTAACATTTTACTTTCTTTCTAAGGTTACCTTCAAAGAGTCCCCCACAACTCCTTTCTATATGTATTCTTTATCTTTACTGCCTGGAAATTTTCTTTCTCCTAGCCTGAATATGTCACATTAACATTTCAATAAGCTTTCCTTCATTAGGTCCTCAGTGGCTCCACACCCGTATCTTCCCTAAACTACTATCCAAAGGTCACCGGTGGCGTCCCAACTGGTAAATCCACAGGACTATCTGTAGCTCTCACACCCCATAGACTTCATTTGGTCCTGCTGGTCACTGCCTTCTTTATGCACTGAGAGCACACCTCCCCCTAAACTGCTCTTTCCTGGTTCTAGTCCTTTTGCTCTAAATAATCTTTCCCAAAAGTCACTATTCACAGATCCTTCTTCCTCTGCCAAATTCTTAATGAATGGCTTGCCCTAGGATTCCACTAATAAATATAGCAAAGTAATGCAAAGGAGGTTCTGCATGTAAAGGATTAAGAAGTTGGGATGATATATTTTGAAAAGACAAGGATTCTTGGTGACTTACGACTTTATTACAATCTGTAAATCCTGTACCAGCCAGCTTGTTCTGCAGTGGTTAGTCCAAAATGGCTTGGGTCAGGATCTCGCTGGCAAAGAACAGAGATTGGACGTTGCCAGAGTGAGTACACAGTACACTGAACCGTGGTCTGCCTGACCCACGGATGTGTTCACTTATCTCTCTTTTTTTTTTATTATTTGTTATTATAGGGGTACAGATGTTTAGGTTACGTATGTTGCCCTTGCCCCCCCTTCCCCCTAAGTCTCAGTTTCAAGTGTGTCCGTCTCTCGGATGGTGCGCATTGCACTCTTTGCGTATGAATTACCTGTTTTCACGGCTGTTTCCCCAGATAAATGGGAAGATACAAAAGTAAATCATTATAAATTCAATCATAACATGTCCCTACTTAGAACCCCTTGATGGAGTCTCACTGGGTTCAGAATAAAATCTATACTTCTTATGCCAGCTTGCAATGCCTGAATGTCTGGCCCTGGCTGCCTTTCAAACCTTCCTGGCCTTGTTTGTGGATCTCACAAGTACATCCAGCTGGCTCCCACCTTCAAAAACAGGAAAACTTGATTTTTTAAAATCGTGTATGTCAACACAGAGCGACCATTGTGAAATAGAATAATCCACAGCCACAGATATCAATGGCCGTGTCTTAGAAACATCAAATCACCAAAGAATCTATTAATATATAGTATGTGATGCCATTTTTATAAATTTCAAAAGCAGGCAAATCTGAAAATATATTAAAAATACATTTATGATTCCTGTGGACAAACACAGGAAAGCAGAATGAGAAACGAGGAGCAAGACGGTGACAACTTCCAGGAGAGGGAGTTGGGGTGGGGGATGGGATCGGGAGGAAGCCCCAGGGAGCTCCATTTTATGTTGAAGCCACATAATATAACACACATTCTTTTGTATGTACCAAACGTTCATAATGTGAAAATAAATTTAAGACCAAGTTCGCCGTGCCATGCCATGGCTGCCTCCAACCAGACTGCAGTTCATTTTACATGCACTAGCTCTGGTCGTGGTGAGTCATTGCTTTTTGGTCGCAAGATCCTGACTCTAGGCCTTCTGGATTAACCACCCCATAACAAATCAGCTGTTATGGGAATTACAGATTTAAAAAAAAGTATGTCATCATTAATCCTTCTTTTTCAACTATATCCAAACTCTATCATCCAGCTTCTTTCTTGTTTTTTTTTTTTTTTTTTTTTTGAGACAGAGTCTCACTCTGTTGCCCGGGCTAGAGTGCCGTGGCGTCAGCCTAGCTCACAGCGACCTCAAACTCCTGGGCTCAAGCAATCCTTCTGTCTCAGCCTCCCGAGTAGCTGGGACTACAGGCATGAGCCACCGTGCCCAGCTAATTCTTTTTATATATTTTCAGTTGTCTGATTAATTTCTTTCTATTTTTTAGTAGAGACGGGGTCTCGCTCTTGCTCAGGCTGGTTTTGAACTCCTGAGCTCAAAGGATCCTCCTGCCTCAGCCTCCCAGAGTGCTAGGATTACAGGCATGAGCCATCATCCAGCTTCTTAACGCTTTGCACACAGAACCTACTTTGCATTCAATCAGCCTATGTATAAGACCTAGCAGGACACTGATAGCCATGTTCAGCAGTGATTTTCACAGGACACTGAGGTTGCTGGCTTAGCTGGTTTTGTATCCTTGGTACTGCTTTATTTCTAGTCGAGGAATATCAGAGCCAAGTGTACCTACGGGAGTCCCAGCTGTCCCCAGCTTTGACAGAGCACCTAAAACGCCTCCTCTGACACACCCTGGGCAGCTCTGACATCTGCTGGTCTGTCTCTTGATGGACAGTACAGACCATGCGTGGATGTTAAATTGTCTCTCTGGAGCTTCCAAGCCTGGATTCAAACCCTGAGTCCACCACTCACCAATAGCTTGATGTTGAGTAAAGAACTTAACCTTCTCATGCCTTAAAATGGGAATAATCATTGAAACCTCTCTCTTGGGCTACTATAAGGATTAGATATGTTAATGCAATGAATTAATGCCTAGAGCACTGGCTGAATCTTCTTAGTGAGGGTTAACAATTACATTATTATTAATCAATATATTATAATAATTATATATAATTGTTAAACATCACAATTATATAATTAAATTAATGCATATAAACAAAATTGTATTGATATATTTAATTATATAGTTAAGTTGATTTATATAATAAAATAATTACTGATACAATTACTGTTAACATATTAACATATTGATATTTAATATTATAATACATATTTATGTATATTTATTATTTTTAATTATTATCTAATCTGTCCAGAAAAACAAAATAGAGAAAGAAGAGTTGCACTGAAATATCAAAAGTAGGGAAAATCTCCAAGGGACGCAAAGCCAAGTTATATATTAGAAAGGAAGGGGCCAGAGGGTCAGTTACCAGACAGCAATCAAGAGAGAAATCAAGGTCCAAAGGACAGGAAAAATGTGAAGCAGGCCACGCAGAGCAGCCCAGGGTCCACATGTGAAAGGAGAGAGGGAGAACAGACCAGGGCTGAGAGCTGGGGGTGGGCATCTTGGGATCGTCCCTCGTCAATCCTCGTCCGAGCTGTGCTCACCCCCTTCCAGCCTCCTGCCGGCCCCACAAGAGCCTGGCCTTCCTGGCCTGATGACAGAAATGCAGCATTCCCCGTCAGGCCACTGTCCACGGCTCCATCTCCCATCCAGTGCTCACCACTGGGGCTCCTGAACTGGCCTTACAAACATGGACGACAAGGACGTGGCTCTGTAATTTGGGCCTCTCATCAACAACACACCCAGGAGCCAAAGTCTTGTCTTTTGCTGAAATCTAGTCAGAAAGCCAGTGCCACTGTGGCACCTTGCTCTGCCCTCCAGGCTTACGAAGAGCATGCTGACCCTCTCTTTGCTTTTCCTTAGTCAACCAAGCAGAATCGAGCTGCAGAGCAGAGTTCCACAAGGACAATGGGAATCTTGGCTGCGGCCAAGGTTCCTCAGACTCCACCTGGCAGGTGTGCCCACACTTCTTCAGGGGCGTCATCTGCTGACAGTCATCCACTCTCTGAAGGACTAGCCATACCTCTTCCACACACCCCTCTTTGGCTAGTCCCATAGTCCCCGCAGCAACACTGTTGCTGGCATGGCCAGTGTGGGTGGGATGATGTGCATTGTGGACATACACAGATGGGGTATGCAGCCCAGATCAGACATTGGCCATAGGACAAGAAGAATCCCTTCCCAGAGATGTTGGGAAGTTAAATATTAATAACATAAAGCAGATAAAGGGTTTAGTAGAGTAGCTGGTATTCATAGGTGCCAATAAATGTTATTAGTTCTTCTCTGCTTCCCCCTCCCTCCCCGCTTCTGGAGGACCATATCAAGGACTTACGAAGGTATGCCTTGTAACCTAAATGTAAAGAACGTCCTGGAGGGATCACAGGTAGAATCTAATACCAGCTTCCGAATTTCTTGCTAGGCCTTCAAGTTAGCCAGTAAAAAAATGTAATAAGAAAGACCGAGTTCAACACAATGCGATTAGCCTATCAGCGGATAGGAGTTTTAATGAATCTTTGTCCAAGAAGCTCTAAGACTACATCTCTTAATATCTGAAATATTTCTGAAGAGGAGTAAAAGCAATGCAGAAGTCCCGGTTCTATTTCTGTTTCTCTGGCACCAGCCATATGGCAGAGAGAAAATTTGCTTATCAGGATGTTCTTGAAGAAGAGCTAGGATGGCCCTAAAAGACATCACATTTATTGTTATAGCTATTATAATTCAGGCAGGACGGTATTGGCAGAGGAAGAGGCAAATTTAACAGAACAGGGAGTTCAGAAATGCACATGCAACAAAGGTGGCAATGGGCAAAGATAGTCTATTCAATAAATGGTGCTAGGATAATAGTTTATATATATTTTGAAAATTAATATTAGGTATCCACCTCATACCATACAGTATACATCTATAAAAATTCTTGGTGCATTAAGAACCTAAAGGCTGAAAGCAAAACTTTGACATTTTTTAAAGGAAAATTTTAAAAATATCTCTATGACCTTGGAGGAAAGAAGGTCAGAGAAAAGCCCTAACTATAAAGAAAAATAATAGACAAATTCTCCCACTATAAGAATTAAGAATGCCTGTTCAGCAAAAAAAGTCCAGAAAGAAAGTAGAAAAGACAAAGCCCAAAACTGGGGAAATACAGATTTTCTTCGCACATATCACTTACAAAGAATCGGCATCGGGAATATATAAAGAAAATAGGAAAAATGACAATCAAATAGATAAATAAAGGGCATTTCCAGAAGAAGAAAGATAAATACCCAATAACCACATGAAAAGATATTCAAGTTCATTAGGAATCAGGGAAATGCTAATTAAAACCACAAGATTTTATTTTATACCCATCACAAGGGCAAAAATTAACGTTTGACAATATTAAGTATGGAAAAGATGTGAAACCACCAGAATACTTAGTTGATGAGAGAAAACATTGGAAAACCCTGGAAAACAATGTGATATCACCTTGTGAACATGACCATGACCATACCCTATGGCCCAGAAACTTCCCTTCTAGGTACAAATCCTAGAGAAATTCTTGCACATGTACATTAGAAGACATATACAAGAAAGATGGCATATATGTTCACCACGTTGTTTTTAAACAACCTAATGACCATCAACAGTAGTTTTCATAAATAAATTGCTGCATATTCACAAAATGGGATACTACGCACTTGTGAAAGTAAATGATCTATAGCTACAAACATCAATGTGGATCAATCTTGGCAACATAATTGGTAAGTGAAAATAGCAAGTTGCAACAGAAGGCATACACAGTATGTGAAATCATTT
Organism: Indri indri; assembly: GCA_004363605.1. Classification (NCBI taxonomy): domain Eukaryota; kingdom Metazoa; phylum Chordata; class Mammalia; order Primates; family Indriidae; genus Indri; species Indri indri. The sequence goes on from RJWJ010029173.1 coordinate 18,286, forward strand.
TAAAGTTCAGAAACGAGCAAGTAACACACTCATGTGGTTTTAAAAAAACAGGAAAGCAAGAGAATGAGAAAAAAAAATCAGGATAGGGACTATCAATTGGGAAGTAGGAATTGTGATCAAAAATGCTCACAGGGAACTACTGAAGTTGGTAATGCTCCTTAAATTGGAGTGCACTTGCACATTTTCAATTTATTATTAGCTTTATAATTTACAGATCTGTAACATTAAATATCTAAATTTTAGTACTTAAAGAAAATTTTAAGATAAAATTTGCTGTCACATCATGTCCTAAATAATATTGCAATTCCAAACTAGAAAAGTGACTTAATGTTGTGCAGTGGCCAATCCAAAGAAGCTGGGCAAAGATTCTGCCCACAAAAGACAGCAGCAAAATACTCTTTAATGGTCACCAAAGCCAGGCTCCATGCCTTACAAGGTTGATAAGGAGGCAATATTTTCAAGGACATATATTGAAGTCTATCTTTTTATTTACAGAAAGATCTAGTTATATGTTTGCAAAAGCACTGGTAATCTCAGTAAATAGCAAGATATTTTTTCCTCCTCCATAATTAAGCATCTGACACACATATCTGTTCCCAATATTAACTTGTTTCAGATAACAGTTTTCCTGAAATAATGTGTTCTTGAACCTACTACGTTCTTTCATACAAACTTAAGAACAGCTTCACCAGACACATAGCAATACAATGCAAATTAAAGATTTGCTACCAACTCTATCAAATAAAGTATCAATATTTTCACTGTGATCCAAAGCAAAATGTTAATATCTGCAGTGTTAAAGACTTTTACTTTTTTAAAAAACACATACTTGCCAAGGTAGAGAGTACTGACAGTTTGATTGCAAATCCAGGAAAGCCAAGAGAATTAACAAAGCTCATGTATTATAACAAAACCTGTGATATGAAAGGGTTTTTTTTAATAGCAAGACTTTCAAGTTAAAACCAAGAGTTTACTTATTTCAAAGGATATTCAATGCAACTAAGTGCTAGAACACAGTGAAATCATCTTTTGGCCATTTTGCTGATTTTCCTAAGAAGGTAGCCACACATGTTTATATATGATAGTGTGTTTTAAAGTAAATTAGGAACCATTGTCAATTATAACTAGACAAAGTTATCCTAGAAAAGTCTACAACATGAACACAAGTGAAATAACATTCACCATCTGTCGGAGTTAACAGGAAATGTAATTTTTAAATTCACTTTCCAACCTATCGCGTCTACAATGTGTCTAAAGTGCTCAGTGCTGAGCTGTGGACCACAAGAGTAGAAGGCCTGCTACGTACAGCCTTTACAAGTTACAGCTGTCAATACAGGAAACAGGCCTGTAATACATCCTTCTGCCTGCAAACGAGGAACACAAGAACAAGACAAGAGTGAACCTGGAACCCTACAGATGTTGACCTGGCTGGGACTGTCTTAATTAGTAGGACACTCTGCTTGGAATCAGAGATATTTTTCAGCTCCAAAAGCCGTTCAAAATAACACATAAGATACAGCATAGGCATTAAGAATGGTGCTGTATATCCCAAAGAGTTCACATCAATGATTCAATTATCTCCACTAAAACAATTGCAACTCAACCACTTTTCAAATATGCTATCAGTGCACATATACACATGCAAGCATTGAGTATTAAAGTATGTCGGTACATATAGACAGACATACACTGAAAAAATTCATCCATGGGTTATAGACATAACTCTAAAGTAATAATGTTCTAAAAGCCAAAAAAGAAAAAACTGGAAACACTTCCAGAAGACTGACGTCTATAACAGGAAGTTCCAAAGCAACCATTTCTGCTATTTTAAGATACCCCATAAGGAAAATAAAGAGGAGAAATTATTCCTAAAAAATACGTAAAAGAATTCAAGACCTATGGCATATAATTAAGGTGCCCTAAGGGGACACTATCCAGACTGAATGTGATTTGCAGAGATTATAAGGTACATAATATATCTATAAAATGTAATGCAAATGAGACTTAGCTTTTTAAAAATAAACAGAAAAATATGAGCCTTCAGATTATGAGTATTATAAAATTTGCATATTCAAGTGCTATGCATAAGTGTATGATTCATTTGGAAGTTATACATTATTAACAAGACTAAGGTTTTGCAATCAATCATAAAGGCTGACTCATAATACACTTAAAATCTGGAGAAAAATATTTGTTTAAAAAAACATTGCAAACAGAAAACCTTAGTTAACATGGTGTTTTTTTAACCTTCATTGATCAATTTACATAAATCAGGGAGGTTTTTTTGTTTTTTGGTTTTTTTTTTTTTGAGACAGGGTCTCACTCTTTTTGCCCTGGCTAGAGTGAGTGCCATGGCGTCGGCCTAGCTCACAGCAACCTCAGACTCCTGGGCTCAAGCAATCCTTCTGCCTCAGCCTCCCGAGTAGCTGGGACTACAGGCATGCACCACCATGCCTGGCTAATTTTTTCTATATATATATATTTTTTTTTTTTCGTTGTCCAGATAATTTCTTTCTATTTTTAGTAGAGACGGGATCTCACTCTTGCTCAGGC
>RJWJ010029174.1:0-20843 GCA_004363605.1 Indri indri
AGAATTTACATTAAAATTTTCTCCTAAACAAAAACCAATGTATAAAACACCATTAGGGTAGAAATATTATGTCATGCTTTTTCTTACATTCATCTTAACAATTTCTTCAGGTCAACAGACCCAATTTGGAAGCTCATAAGAAAGGTTTTTAAAAGCAAATCCCTCTGATAAAGAGGAGATGTGACACCATATTTTCATAAAATTTTAAACACACACACACACAGAAGGAATACATATATCAATGTGTATATAGCTTCATCTACAGAAAGAGTGGTATCATGGTGCTTTTATGTTGTTTTTTGGCTGACCATATTTTTCTGATTTTTTAAAAAGCAACATATGTTACTGTGGTAGGCAGAATAACGGCCCCTCAAACACGTCCATGTCCAGATCCCTGGAATCTGGGAATATGTTATGTTATGTGGCGAAAGGGAATTCAAGTTGCAGATGGAATTAAGGTTGCTAATCAGCTGACCTTAAGATAAAAAAATTATCCTAGATTATCTGGGTAGATCCAATGTAATCACCAGGGACCTTTAAAATGAAAAAGGGAGGGAGAAAAGAAGAGCAGAGTGACCTCATCTTAGGATTCAACCCACCCTTGCTGGCTTTGAAGGAGTGACAGAGCCACGAATCAAGGAATGCGGGCGGCCTGTAGAAACTGGAAAAGGCAAGGAAACTGATCCGCCCCTAGACCCTCCAGGATGGAACAAAGAGCTACTGACACACTGATTTTAGCCCAGTGAGACCCATGTCAGATTTCTGACCAACGGAACTGTAAGATGATTAAACTGGTGTTGTTTTAAGTCACTAAGTTTCTGGTAATTTGTTACAGCAGCAATAGAAAACTAATACAGTGGCTATGGTTTAAAAAAAAAAAAAAAAAGAAGTAACCAAAAAATCTTTTCTTAAAGATAAAATCCAGAATTTTTAGAATTTAATGAAAAATGTCTAATAACTACCCATGATTTAATTATCTTTGCCATAACCTTGCTTCCTTCTACATTTAAATTTCTTCCTAACATGAGAATCAAATCTGATGAGTCCTTAACTTTACCCGTTACTGTGACCATCAGTGTTACAGCCAATGTATTTAGGCTAATTTCTAAATTATACATAAAATTAGCACACATACTAAAAAACCTAGTCAAAGGAATTATGTGCAAGATGAAAAAGGCGATAATCACATTTTAGCTATTCTTCTATGCACTGAGATTTTATCAGAATTACAGATTTGAAGTTCAACACTACTCTGAAATAATATGATGTACATGATGAGCTAGCAATCATTTTAGGGCATGGTTGATTTTTTTAAACCATCTATATGCTATAAGAAAAATTAGGTGCCTAGAATGTGTATCTTCCACTTTTTTTGCCTGACAAATGCCTACTCAGTCAATTAGAACCTCCTCTGGGACAAATCTTCCCCTACCTTTTCCAGGTAGTTAACTGTTCTATTTAATGCTCCACAGCCTTTTGTTCACACCCCAGGTATAGTATTTGTCTTCTTGTTTTCTAATTTATTTATTTATAGACCTCTCCCCCCAGTTCTCATCTCTCACCTCAGTTGATGGTCCTCCCAGAGAAAGAACAATATCTTACTCTTTATTTCCTCAGAATCCAGCACACTGCCTGGTATACTACCGTATATTTCAATTATTATGTTTCAAGTAATTTTTTTTTTTTTAGGTTCATGACTGTATGTTGTCTAATATACTATAAACAAAAGTCTGGGTAACAATCTTAACCTGTGTGATCATGGAGAACCTTTACTAAAAGCATTCTGCCTTCTTAGTTCCCCATTTTGAATCAAGGCACCTTTGATATCTAATCTTCCAAAACAGAAAAACAGAAAGATAAGTTTGTAAGGAATCAAACTCAATAGCAAGAGTTTTACTAGATAAAAATAAGTCCATTTCTAATAATGTTAGCAAATAACACTCTCTAAATAAATAAGATGAACAAAAATTGTCTAATGAAAGTATTCCAGATTACTCTAACATTTAAAATAGTGGTTTCTTACAACTTAATTGCAATCTTTCTCAGAAAGTTCAGACCAACCATCTGACAAGCTTATGGTTTATACTGCAGGCTCTATCACAATTTGGGATTGCAAAGTTCTCCGTCTTTTGATGCCAATACAAATCTTAAAAGGCCTTTAAGTGAAAAGAACAAACCAGGGAAAGGATGATACTGTTTTATTCCATTTTTTCCAAAACAAAAAGCTATCCAGATGTATATAATTTTAAGTTGTGACATCTTTACGCCTCTCCCTGGAGGCTGATTTTCTTGGTGCCTCCAAACCCTCTGGACCACCTGAAAGGCAAAGCAGCAGCTGCCACCTTTTACTGAGTGCTTATGACATGAGAGGTATTGTGCATGCATTTCTTCAGCTAATCCTCACAACAATCCTACAGTGAATGACGTCTTATTTTACATTTAAGGCTCAGCAACGAGGCTGATTGAGCAAGGCCTCACAACCAGTGGCAGAATTTGGGAAAAACTATGGATTTCATAAATCCAGATCTATATGATGTCAATTCCAGAAGAAAAAAAATCCTTTATATTTGAATATGGTATGATTATGGCTGGCTGTTCATCTTTTTAATTTTTTAAAAGAAAATTAAAAATTAGTTTACATTTCCCATGCAAACCTTATTAGGAGATCCCAATGTGTTAGATGACAGAACAGACTAAATTTTAAATATTATATTTTTAAATGTTTTTCACTCCACAGAGAATTCACACCTGATAACTAAGTTCATAACATACTTAACCCCATTAATTTAGTCAATCAACCATATTTTAAAGGAGCCTATAAATTTTGTTAAAGCCAATGTAACTCAGCCTTGTATGAGCAAATTTCTATCCTTATATACATGTCACAGGCAGAATGGCAAAATCAAGTATGTAGGCAAGGAGAAGGACTTCCTACCTGTTCATGTAACTAAGCATCTTTTCCTGATTTTTTATGGAAAGAAATCAAAGAACTTGGCCAATAATCAAATCAGATTGTTTCAAATAATTTTCATGATTCCTGATAGTATAGTTTCTTCCTACACTTTGTAAGCTAAACACTACCAAAATACAAGAGAAATTCTCCAGCATTTACAACATTCATTAAGGTACCTCAAAGCATTGCCATGTCTAGTAAACTAGAATGTCAATTTATCAATACGTAACAAAAAACAAAGTGAGCAAAAATACTAAAATGGGTCGGTAAGTGCATCGCCTCAACTGCAAGAAGGTTCACGTGAACATTAGCATTTTAAGATTCACATTTATTTTCCTCAAAAATATCTTTCATATCCATTCCTTCCTCTTCATCCTCACTCCCTTGTTTCTCTACTACTACTGAGTTTCAAGCTTGGATTGCAGTCCATGGGAGGAAATACATTTACATCAGTCAATACACACACATACAACTGAAATTAAGGTTTCACAATACTTACCCCTATTACATGTCATATGCTCTAATACTGTCGTTTTAAATCTTTTCTAATGAAGGTTGCAACCCATCAATGGGCACAACCTTAAGTATGAAAAACCCCAATCTACCATAGCCACCTCTATGATGATTATTAATTCATCTTCCATACTACCACTTATCCAAAAGGTTCCCTCTGCCTTATCTGTAAAAAAAAAAAATTTTTTTTCTGTGATTGAGTCATTCATTCCCTCAGCAAATATTTACTGAGAACCTACTATAACATACTAGGCATTGTGCTAGGCCTTGGAATACACTGACACATGGGGCAGACATGACTCCTGACATCATGAAGTTTACAGTCATTACGTAAGTATTTTCATACTCTGTGAGCGCTCTTGTCCATCTTTCCAACTTAATTCATTCCCCTCTTCCACTTTTACCACATGGCTATAACTATTCTGATCTGCACACAGGGCCCAGAAAAAGTTGCACTCTTTTATGCATCTTGGCCTTTATCCACAATGTTCATGACTGGAATGCCCGTCTCTTCTTTAGCCATCTCACAAATTCCGCTCCGCCTTCAAGAATCAACCCGAATGTCTCCTCCTCTATAAAGAATTCCCTGGCCTCCTTTCCCCACCCCTTCAGTTGTCACCCCTATCTTTTTTCCATTGCGTAGTGGCCACAACTTCTATTATAGTGCTCACCACACTGTACTGTGTTCCTTTTTAAGACGTCGGTCTTCCCTAGACTATGAGGTATCTTTGTATCCACAGCAGTTTATTGCTCACAGAATAAATGAATGAATGTATGCCATAATTTTGCATGGGTCAATAACTCCATTACACTGATTACTCAGTTAATTGATGTTTTAAAAACATACATTTTCCTAGATTTTACAGTAAATATATATTTACTTTAAGGACTTTCTTTTAAAGTCTGATTTCAATATATGGATGTTTTCCTTCATTAAAAATTTGCGCAGCAGCCAGTCTGACTTGGGATATTTGTCTTGAAATTGATCCAATGAATATTCTCAATTTCAATAACTACCCTGGCAAGAAAAAGTATACAGGATTTCCAAAATCAATACATTAGGTCAGTGTCTGCGGCACAGCACAATTCATACAGGCAATGCAGTGTTATGCCACGTGTTTCCATTTCTCACTGCTAATCACGTTTGATTTGAAGATAAGCTGTCAGATGCCATTAATCCGTTTACCATCTCCCACCACCCCCACAGAATGCTTTACTTTCTCCTTTTGAAATTTCAGAGAATTCTTGTAGAGTAGAATGACTTTTTAAATAAGCAACTTTTAAATAGATTTTAAATAGGTCAGCATTATTTATGAGTAATACAGAACACATACTGAATTCATGAAGGGATTCTCCAAAGTTCTCAGTCCACTTTACTTTTTATCCTTTTCAATAAGACTCAGATTTCCCAATCTCCACTTTAACGTTTCAGTTTGCTTGGGAAGTCTCTATTTTTCTAAATTCCCTCATCATGAAACATTTTGATTAATTCCTGCTGCTACCACCCTAGTTCAAATCTGCACTTGTTTTAGGAAGCTCTGAGACCAGTTATGGTGCCTGGCAATCTTTCGTATCACCAAAGTTTCTTCATCTGCAAAATGAAAACATTAAAACCTATACATCAGGGTCATGGTGAGTATGAAATAAGATAGTGTGCATGAGAGAGCCTGGCATAGCACCTGGCATCAAGCAGGTGCTAATTACCCGTAAGGAACCTTCCTCTTTTCTTCTCTCCCCCTCTGAGACTTCACAGTAAGTCTCATCCTGAATTGGGAAATTCTCAGGCCCTGCCCCAGACCTTGTGAATCAGAAACTCCAGAAGCGGGACCCAGAATCTGTTTTCAAACACCCTCCTGATTCTGATGTATGCTCAAGTTTGAGAACCACTGTTTTAGGATGAAGTCCGGTCTTGTCTAGCATTATAGGATTTCCCCCTAACACTTTTCTTCCATTTCTTTCTTGTGCGTGCCTTTCCAGATCTCCTTTACAGACAGCTTACTCATTATCTTTTAAACCTGCTGCTTACTTTCCCAATTCTGAGATTTTACTCATTTGCTCCTTCGCCCTCTCTGACACCTCTCCTATCCTACTCAGCTTAAATTCCACGGTTTTCTTAAATTCTTTCCTGACAATCTTAGGCTCCTGAATTTTTTCTGACCTCTAATTCCATTATTTCTGAACACTGATGTTCTTCAACTTACAACGGGGTTAAGTCTGGATAAGTCCGTTGTAAAGTCAAACAATCATAAATTGAATCATCGTAAAGGAGGGATTGTTTGTACTCAGGTGAAAACAGGCAGAGCTCACAAACTAGTTCCACCTGGCCCACAGAGGCTGTGTGTTAACTAAATTGGTTGCCGGTAACATTAAAAATAAAGAAAAATCACATAAAAACCGTAAGATTTTTGGCCTGTGTTGGAGAAAATCAGATCTGTGTGTGAGGGACATTTCCACGTGGCAAAATCAGCTGAAAGGCAAATGTTTCAAGTACTCACCAGCTACTTCCATTCCAAATATAGGTTTTCTTTAGGCATCTTCAAATATCCCAAATGCTGATTTACATTCTTATGGTTACGTAACTTTGCATGTTTGTTTTGTATCACCTGATAGAATACAGCCACTAAAAAGAACTGCTCCTGTCTTTGTCTTTTTAAAAAATTCTTATTGCCTTGGACAAAAATATTTAGTGTTTCCTATGTAAAAGAATATTCTGGACATTGCAGACAACCCCAAAATGTTTAAGAATCTACGCAGTTCTTTTGGAAACTGTGGTTTTCTACCAACTTGGAAAAGTTTATTGGTCTGTTTATTTCTGTTTTCCAAAATAGATGTCTTAAGTAAGGTAATAAAATAGGAAATTTTTAATCAGATTATTTTGGCTTAGGTTGCCTTTCATTTCCTAATGAGAAATACATATTATTTGAAGACAGCATGTCCTCTGCTGGAAGAGACCTAGCTCCTGCCTGGCACAGTTATTTCAGAGAACCTAGATACTGGTGGTGACTCTAGGTGTGAACCTACTTTCATATCCTGGATTTCATTCCCCCCAAAATGAGTTTTAACTTCCCTCTTCGGTAGCAGCCACACTAGACTCTCGTGCCAGAATCTGGTGCCCCAGGTTAACCATTCACCAGGTTTGGTGGCAACAATGCAAGAGCCACCTTATCTAAGGTGCCTTACTGTGACACACAGGTAAGTTGACAAACTTGCCCAAAAGGATTGAGAATTTTAAAACTGTTTACAGGGCTTTTCTTTTCTAAGGAAAAAACAAACCTTCCCTTTGAACACATTTGCCGACCCTTGCCCGTCCACACATAATGCGCACCCCCAACATCATCCAATTCATTATAATATTCTCTTTTTCCTTCCCCCTCCCCCAGTCCTCCAGGGGGCGCCCCCGACGACCCAGCTCGCCCCGACCGGCGGCCCGAGGCGAGGAGCCCAGCCCCGACGCCAGGGCGCCGCGCGCACAGCCCATACTCACCCGCCCGCAGCCGCGGAAGTGCCGTCTGGCCCCGCCCCTTCCGCCAGTTCCGCCCGCGCAGGCGCAGCGTCGACTGTGGACGCGCGTGGCCCGCGGAACGCCCGGGGCCGGACAGCGGCTAGGGGTGCGGCCGGGCTCCCAGCAGACGTGGCTGCGGAGTTCCGGCGTGTGGCTGACGGTGGGGGATGGCGGAGGCCTCCAGGCCTGCGGCGTAGTGGGGAAATTCTCTTGGAAGTGAGGCGAGGGACGGCGGTTTATGGCCTTTGGGGTAGCTTTTGCTTTTTTCTAGGTCCGGGTTGACTCTGGCCCTTCGCGTTGCCCTCGAGTCGGAGGCCGAGTCCAGCCGCCCTCCTCCAGCAGCCTGCGGCGGCCGAGACACGCTGGCCCCCTTTTTCCGCTCCCTGGAAGCTTACAATGTGGACTAGGGGGCGAGACGCGTAACATTTGACAACTGGGTGAAATTAAACTCAAACTCCGCAAAGTAATTTGCAACTTGTTGGAATAAATGTTCAACGTTCAAGTTTTAAGTTTTTTAACCATGGCGTGGTTTTTAAAGGCTGAAGGACCCACAGATTTTTACTCTTAAAAGGCACTCGTTCATACTGATTAATAGTTCTTGCACCAAAAGCCAGGACTCGGGCTCACCGCTGCAGGGATGCCCTCGGGAAGTCACCTGAGCAGGGGTGGGGTGGAAGACTCACGCCTGAAATGGAGATGAAAACGAACATGCATAACACTTGCCACCTCACTGGGGGGCGGAATGGTGACTGATTTCTTTAAAACCTGTGAGATGATGTCATAAGTAGTAAAACCCTGGTATGCTATTCTAGGATTTTTAGGGAAAACTTAATCTCCCAAATGTTTACTATAATGTGAAAAATACAGCATCCATAGGCAATCGCCAGGATCAAATTATGACAAGTAAGTAGAAATGGTCATAAATTGGGGCTATACAGTATAATTAGTATCTGGAACCAGGACTTAATCCTCACATATTTGCGTAATTGTATGCATTTGGGAAGGTTTAGGCCTTCTCAGCTGTTTGATACAGGTTGACTCTTACGGAATATAGAGCAATAAAAAAATGAGTTGTTGGTCTTCCTTAACATCTTTTTTATTATTATTATTATTTAGACTAAAACACTACCACTGTTACCCCAAAGAGTAATTGTAGACACAAGAGTAATCAATTACAGAAAATTAAACAGAAGTCTAAATGAAGCTGAGGATCTACTGGAAAGAACATGGAAGCAGCCGGACCTTGACTGAACTCTAAGCTACTGAACACAAGCCCAATCCGGACAGGACCTGAGACTGTTTGCTTCATTTCTTTTAGCTTGGATTTGCTCATCTGTACGATATTTTTTGTTCTTTTTTTTCTTTTTTGGTAAGGATTAAGTTTTATGAAAGCTCAGTTTGCAATACCTTAGAAATGAAGAAGTTTGTTAATTTAAAAACTGATTTTTAATTCTTTATATTCTACAAACTCGAGAGCATTTGAGTCCATGTCACTTTTTTCTTATTCAGGTGTTCTCTAAACTGTTCTGTGGAACATTAGTCCTTTGCAAAATATTAACAGTGCTTCATGGGAAAAATATTGCTAGCATCACCAATACTGGTGAAGACATGAACCTGTCACTGTGAGGCTATGGGAAGTAGACTTATGTAGCATCGTAGTCAAAAATGTTTAGCCTGGATCTGTGAGGAAACAGATAAATTTGGAATGTGATTTGTTTGAACTTTTCAATAATGTAAATGTCATGAAAGACAAAAAGACAGGAGGACTGGTCTACTTTAAAGGCAACTGTGAACTGGGTAGGATTAAAAATTTGAACATGGAAGTATAATAGTATGGACTTAACTTAGGAATGATAATGGTATTGCAGTTATTAGAAGAATCCTTTTGTTCTCAGGAGATACATGCTCACTTACTTAGAAATGAAGTCTTTCTGCACAATTCTTTTAGACAGTACAGACCAAAACCAAAAATTAGTGGGAAGAGAGAGAATATAGAGCACTTGGTAGTTTCAGGTGAATAGTATGAGTGCTCTTTTAACTCTTCTGCAAGTTTGCAATTTTTCCAAATAAAAAGTTGGGAACAATTTGTAGCTAGCAATTATATTTTTTAAAACAAAAAAACACTCATTATGTTTATTTATAAGAAATTACAAAATTTGTTTATGTAGTGGTTTTCTTCACCCTTTAAGGACACGGAGCAAACCCATTTCTGCCTCCCAGCAGGTGGCAGCAAATCAATACTCGATAGGGTGCAGTAAAATCATTGTAATTTTCTTACCCTGGTAAATGTTTTTGACGTTGCAGACTGGCTTTCCTTAGCTAGAAGAGCTGAAAGAATATTGCTGCCAGATTATGGGGTTTTATTATCAATTTATCAACTAGTTGGGAGAGTGTATGTGATGTGACTAAATTTTATGTAGTTATATTTATATTGTTCTTTGTTGCTCATCTCTCACAGAACCAAAAGTCCATTTGTTAGCCATTTTGTTGGAGTAACACTCAATAAAGCTCACATTATTTTCCATTAGTTGGCTAATATCCATCAATAAAACATTTCAAATTTTAAGAAATACAGCTAAAGTATTCTTAGAGGGAAATTTATAGTTTTTTATGCCTTCATTAGCAAAGAGGAAAAGATTAAATCTAAGTCAGGGTCAGCAAACTGTGGCCCACAGGCCAAGTCCAGTACATAGTCTGCTTTTTTTACAGCCTACAAAACTCTAACAAAACCAATCAAAAATAGACAAATTACCAGTATCCATAGTCTGAAGATTATACAGACATTACAACATGGGTTCCCAATGAGAGCTGTTTTGCCCCCAAGGAACATTTGGCAATGTCCAGAGTGACACCAAAGACATTTTTCTTCTCCGCACAGCCAGTTGATTCACATCAGAAATGATTGTGGACATATTTGTGCCACATGTTAACCAACTGCACTAACCTGGCACTGCCCTGAGATTGGGGTGTGCTGGGAGCAACTGCAGACAGCTGTTAATATACTTGAATATTGTACTAAGACAGAGTTACAGCATATTTAAAATTCATGAAATCATTCCCATTTTTTGCTTTCCTTCCCTTGCAGTCTGAAAATACTGGTGAAAAATTGGGGAACAAGATTGTGGGTGTAGTTGACAAAACAGAAAATCTGTTCCTGGACAGCTTTTGATGAATTTAATAAGTAGAAAGATGAACATAGACTACATTTGCATAATGGCATAACAAAAATTCATTGAACAATGCTAATTACCTGGGGAAACCACAGCTTGGAAACTGAATGTAAGATTCTGGTTCTAGCAAGATTTCTCCTGTTTGATGATGCAAGGTTTTAAAGAGGAGGAAGAGGACATACACCTAGGTCCATTTTGTACTGTTATAAAAGAATACCTGAAACTAGGTCATTTATAAAGGTTAAAATAATCAGATTTATTTCTTACATTCTAGAAGCTGGTAAGTCCAAGATTGAGGGGCTCACATCTGGTGAAAGACTTCATGATGCGTCATCCCATGGTAGAAGGACAAGAAAGGGCAAGAGCAAAGCAGAGGGGGTGGGAGTGGAGGTGGCAAACCCATCCTCATCCTTTCATCAGGAACTCACTCTGTGATAACAGCATTAATCCATTGATGAAGGCAGAGCCCTCATGACTTAATCACCTCCCAGAGGTCTTACCTCTCAACACTGCTGCATTGGGGATCAAGCCTCCAATGTGTGAACTTTGGGGTGGACACATTCAAACCACAGCATTCCACCCCCGGCCTCCAAAATTTATGTCCTCACAATGCAGAGTACATTCCTTCCATCCCGATAATCCCTACATTCTTAACTCCTTCCAGCATCAACTCAAAATCCAAAAATCTCGTCTAAATCACATATGGGTGAGACTCAAGGCATGATTCATTCTGAGGCAAATTCTTCTCCAGCTGTGAGCCTTTGAAATTCAAGTTTTCTACTTCCAAAATCCGATGTTGGGAAAAGCATGGGATAGATGTTCTCATTCCAATGGGGAGAAATAGGCTCCAAGCAAGTATCAAACCTAATAGAGAAAACAACATTAAGTCTTAAATCTGGAGAATAATGTCCTTTGACTCCGTATGCCACATCCTGGGCACACCGGGTTGGGGGCCAGGCCCCCAAGGCCTCAGGCAGCCCCACCCCCATGGCTTTGCTGAGCTCCTAGCAGCTCTTAGGTTGGAATCTTATGCTTGCAGCTTTCCTAGGCCAGAGTTGCATGCTGGTAGTCCTGCAGTTCTGTGGTCTTGGAGGCTGCCCCACTCCCAGGATTATTAGGCATTGCCCCAGTGGGGACTCTTTGTGTTAGGTAGATAGTGAGGGATTCCAGGTCTCCTAGGGATGAAAGTGGGAGCTGTTGCCCCCATGTTGGTCCTGCCCAACCCTGATTCTCCATATCTGGGGGAAGAGGGAATACCCTATGAATCTGCCAATCAGAACTTGGCGTGCCAGCTGCAGAAGGATGCAGAGGACTCTCCAGCCCATGGGCCAAGCTGCATGAGTACCGTAAAGTCTGGAAAGTGACGGTAGAACCCACATGCTTAGTTAAGGCTCAGGTCATGTGACTCCCAACTGTTTAATCACAGTCATTCCATGGTGACCTCAGAACCACAAGGGAGGTCCCTGTCCGGACCCTATAAAATAGGACACAGACCATAGCCAAGCTCTCTCTCTTTGCCCTTCCTTTTGCTTTCCCTGCTACAATGATGGGTCCGGTTGTCATCCATGGCGTATGTACCACCCTCTGTAAACCTATATCCTGCTTTTGCCCTATAATCCTATCTTTCTTTCCTCGATAAACCTCATTTTCGTGCTTGCCTAACTTTGGTGTGTCTGGTCACTCTTCGGCCATGAATGCGCCAAGAACCAACGGTTTCAGATTGAAACCTAACAGCTCCACCCTTGCAACAAGTCCCTGCTTGCTGTCTGAAACGTTCTTTGAAATCTAGGTGGAGGCTGCCATGACCCCACATCTCTTGCATTCTGCGCTTGTGCAGAATCAGGACCTCATGGATACCACCAAGGCTTACTGCTTGCGCTCTCTGGAATGGCGGCCTGAGCTGCAACCCATCCTGCTTGAGCCACAGCTGGGTTGATGGAGGATCTGTGCGCTGGAATGCAGGGAGTAGAGTCCAGAGGCAGCCATCGGCAGCAAGCCCATGGAGGCTAACCTGGCCATCTCCCAAAACCATTCTGCTCTCCTGGAACTCTGGGCCTGTCATGCGAAGGGCAGCTCGAAGATCTCTGAAATGCCTTCCAGGTTACTTGCCATTATCTTCATGAAGAGCACCTGGCTTCCTTCTATCCATATTAATCTCATTAGCAAATGGTCACTTGGCCACACCCTTAATTTGCTCTCCTAAAGATGCCTTTTCACTCTTTACATCACCAGGCTATGACTTTTCCAAATCTTTCTGCTCTGCTTCCCTTTAAATATAAATTCTGTCTTCAAATATTTTGCTTTCTCTGTCTCTTTTTACTGTAGCTCTCAGATCTTACATTGCTCTTATTTTATTGTATCTGGTTAAAAGTATCCACGCAGCTCCTTCAATATTTTGCTGCTTAGAAATTTCTTCCACCAGATATCCTAGCTCATCTCCCTTAAATTCTACGTTTCACAAAGTCCTAGGACACAGACACAATTCTGCCAAATTCATTGCAACTGTATAACAACAGTGGTCTTTACTCCAGTTTCCAATACCCTGTTCCTCATCTCCATCTTACTTCATCAGAATGGCCTTTACTATCCATATTTCTACCAACATTGTGGTCATGACCACTTAAGTAACCCCTACGAAGACTTAGGCTCTCCCTACAGCTCTTGTCTTCTGAGCCCTCACCAGAATTTTCCTTAGTGCTCCCTTCACAGCAATCTAGGCTTTTTCTACCTGCTCCTTCGAATTCTTGCAGCCTCCACTCATTACCAAGTTCTAGAGCTACTTCTGCATTTTTGGGTATTTGTTATAAAAACAGCCCCACTTCTTGGTGTTAATTTTCTGTCTTAGTCTGTTTTGTGCTGCTGTAACAATACCTGAGACTGAGTAATTTATAAAAAACAGTTTTATTTCTTATAGTTCTGGAGGCTGGGAAGTCCAAGATTGAGGGGCCACATCTACGGAAATGGTTTGTGCTGCATCATCCCATGGCAGAAGGTGGAAAGACAAGAGAGGGGGAGAGAGAGAGAAACTCTCAAAGATCCCACCTCTCAACCCCACTGCATTGGGAATCAAGCCTCTAACACATGAATTTTGGGGAACACGCACACCCATGGCAACTCTGCATACTTTACTCTCACTGATTTTAGATCTTTTTCATCCTATTATTCTAATAAAATAATTAAAATTGATTTTCTAATTTAAAAACTTCTAACATAATTTATCCTAACCGTATCTCTTTCAAGGATTTATAAAAGTATAAATTTCTCTTTAATAGAATTGAGAGGATTTGGGACTATAAATCATTTCTGGCTGGGCACGGTGGCTCACGCCTGTAATCCTAGCACTCTGGGAAGCCGAGGTGGGAGGATCCCTCGAGGTCAGGAGTTCGAGACCAGCCTGAGCAAGAGTGAGAGCCTGTCTCTCCTAAAAAATAGAAAAATTAGCGGGGCATGGTGGTGTGTGCCTGTAGTCCCAGCTACTCAGGAGGCTGACGCAGGAGGATCACTTGAGCCCAGGAGTTCGAGGTTGTTGTGAGCTAGGCTGATGCCACAGCACTCTAGCCTAGACAACAGAGCAAGACTCTATCTCAAAAAAAAAAAAAAATCATTTCTAATTTTAAAAAGTATTTTTTGACCCTTCAAAAGGTTTTAAGTTACTCCTCCCTATAATTATTTATTTTGGCTGTCAATTGTGCTTAATTTAACCAGATTGATTTTCAAAGTTCACTTTGTAAGTAGAGTCCATAAGACCTTTCTTTCCAGAAGTTTCTTCCTTTTTTCTGAAAAAAATTTTTATTTAAATGCTTTTTCAATCCCTACCTTTTAGTTTTTAACTTCTCAGTACTTCTGATCATTCTGAAAATGATTATACCATTTCGATATAATTTTTTTAAATTACAGGGGATGTCTTCTTTTCTGATACTCTTTCTATTCTAGGTTCGAATATAAAGGGAAAACCAAATGTAATGGTTTGGTAACAGCTAATCACAGCTGATATTATGAAACTATTTGGTGGCCATTGTGCTATTATAGAATTAATTATTACTCTTAACATCCCTGAGATAGATGCTACTGGTATCCCCATTTTACATATGAGGAAACTGAGATTGACCAAGATGCCCAAGGTCACATGATATTAAGTGATAGAGCCTGGCTTTGAGCTTAGGTAATTGACTTCAGTGTCCACACATTTAATCATTGGTATTTACTACCTCCCATTTTGCTGTGCATTTACTAAAGTAACAGGATTATGTCATATTCCCCCAACTTATTATGACCTCTCCGATGTTAGTGTTCTTTCTCTATAAGATGTGATATAATGGCACCATGTTGGCAAATTCTTCAGTGCAGCGCACAATTTCACCACATGATGGTGCCAGTGAGGCGGGAAGCCGCGTGCTGCCAGTATTTCCCACTAGGCTCAGACCTAAATATAAATGTCAACAGAATGTAGTTAAAGATATTAAAAAATAAGTATTAAAAAAGAGCAGTCATAAATAATTATAGTGTAGAGTATCTTTTAAAAACATAAGGAATGAAACGATCACAAAAGGATAAGAGTAATTGTCTCATAAAAGTTAAAAATAAAAATATAAATGATGAGCTTTTGTATCAAAAGAAGTATGTGGGACAGATGTCGGAGACTTTCCACAGGAAGGAAAACACCAAAGGAAATGAATTAAATGAGAGCAGGTGACTTTAGAAAAAAAATAACCAGACCAGCTGTATAGTGATGTAGCTCCAGGGTGACGTGGATAAGTGTTCCAGTAAGATTCCACAGTAAGTGCAAAGAGCTCAGCAAAAGCCAATGACTAAAAGATTTTAGAGAACATTTTAATGGACGTCATTACTTCCTTTTCTAACCAGGACAAGCATTTTTTTCTCCTGCAATAACAAAGATATAAACTACGGGGGAAGGAAGGATTGCTTTTCAGAAATTACTGAAGCAAAATCTTTACACATTGTTATTACAGTGATTCTCAAAGTGTGGTCCCTGGAAAAACAGCATCAACATCACCTGAAGCTGTTAGAAATGCAAATTCTTTGGCCCCACCCAGACTTACTGATTCAGAAACTCAAAGGCACCGGAACGTTTGAGAAACAATTCATCAAAGCATAATTAATAATATAAAGATATTGAAATTGTAGTCTAATATTAAAGTAATATTAAGTAAATAATGGTATATTATCAAGGCATTTCAACACAATTCTGTTGAATCGTTTTTAATAATGGAAAATGCTTATGTCATAATAGTGGAAGAGTCAGAATATAAAATTGATCTCAATTGTGTAAAAACAATTCTAGAAAACATATTAGAAGGAAACAAGCAAAACTAGTTAGCAGTGGTTGCCTTGGAGTGATGAGATTACAGGCACCTTTCTTCCCCCTGCTCGTTTATATTGCAGGTGCTATTTTCAAAATTTCTGTGAGAAACCATTTTACGCTTATAAAAAAATAAGAGGTCTTATCAATATGATTGAGGAAGAAGGGGTGAAGACAGAGAGAGAGAGAGAGAAAGAGAGAGAGAGTGACTTTCCAAAGTCCTATTTGGAGATTACATTCTTGCCATTTTAGAAAAAAATATATGGTTGCTAAGAAAAAATTGATACAAGTGATTGTCTGAAGCACAAAAAAAAACCCTACAAAAACAAACAAACAAACAAACCAACCCCTACAGTCATCATGTTGCTTACTGGAAAGACAAGGCCCAGAAAGAACATTCTGGCATAGTTGACATGTATTCAGTGTTGAAAGGGGTGTAGGAGGAGATAAAGATTTGACAGTGAGAGAAAACAATCTTGTTACAGACACTATCCACATGCTTTGCTCTTTCAAGTATCAGTGAGAATATTAAGTATTATAAAGTAATGTAAAGGAAAATATCTTCAAATTTGGAGAAGAATATGCTTAGACATGTTAACCCTAAGGAAGATTTTTATTTTATACCTGCGCCATTTGAATTAATGGCCTGATGAATCAAGCAGAAAAAAAAAGCCTTATAAGACCCTAATTTAAAAGATTGATATCTACTACCTACCTATATTTATGTATATCTTGAATGTTGGATCCTATTACATATATGATTATTTGATTATTTATTTTTGACAAAGACCTGTGGAATATATGCTAAAATTAACAATATCTTAGGTCCTTAAAAACTCAGTATTTAAAAAATAATCTAAAACTTAACAGATCACACTCTCTAAAAATAATAAAATATAATTAAAATTAATAAGATTTGATTATCCAAGGGGAAAAAAAGCAATCATTTAGAAATTTGAGAGGGAAATTATTCCAAATAAGTCTTAGGACGAAAAGGAAATCAAAACTACAAGTATTGATCCTTTAGAACAAGAAGGATATGAATTAATGAAACTAATGGGATATATACAAAGATGAACTCAAAAACAAATCCATTATTTTAAAAAGAAAGGCTAAATGAACTCAGCATTCAATTAAATAAGTTAGAAAGAGAACCCCCTCCAGAAATGAGAAAAGAAATAAGAAAGATGAAAGCAAAAATTAAAGAATTACAAAATAAAATCTATTACTGTTATAAGTAGACCAAGAGAGTAGTGTCTTTAGAGGAAAAATAATTTAAAAATGCCATGGAAATTTCTAATTAAGAAACACACACACACACACACACACACACACACATGCCCCTAATCCGTTAGGAATGAGAAAGGGGATAGAAACACTTAAATATAGTTGTTTTAATTATAGAAGAAGACCTCCATTTCCAATTGTATGGCAGGCTAGGTTATTCAGACCAACTCTCCCAGCTGGAGGGAAGAACAACTTAAAATGATAGATAGCACAGAACAACAAAATCATTAAAGCATTAAAGATGTGATGAGGTAGTAAGGAATTTCCAGAACATGATCCAAATAGAGACGAGAACCCAAGTTGTTAGCAGAGCCCTGAAACTGCTTTTGCCCTAAGAGCACGCGCCAAACCAAGCAAACTTTGACTCTAGTGGCCTTGTAGAGTGTGAACAACAGAAATCAAAGCCTAGCGTCTACCCAAAGCAAAGATCTGAAAGGAGATCCCACTTGGGTGGGAAAACAATTTAAGATACGGTAAAAAACAGATTATTTTAAGTCAGCGTTATGATTACCTTTAGAAGTTGGAGGGGGTTGTGCTTTAAAAGAGGAATGAGGAAGGCTTCTGGAATGCTGACAGTGCTATATTTCTTGACCTAAGTAGTGGTTATGATTTAATATAATAATTTATTAATCTGTATGCAGATATTTCATGCACTTTTCTGTATACATGTCATATTTCACAAAAAAAGGTATGTTGTTGTTGTTTTAGTACATAGAGCAAATAAAAATACCTATGCAATATTTGAGACATATTTACATTAAAAATATACTCATTGTTTATCTTGAATTCAAATTTAACTAGGCATCCTCTATTTTATCTGACAACCTGATCTAAACTTAAATGCCTTTTGAATTTCTAGAACTTTGATGGTTACATTACCACATTATGATTTTAGGACAGTGGGTTTTTAACCTTGACTGCAGATTAGAATCAACTAGGGAGCTAGAATCTCAGGAGTGGGACCCCAGGCATCAGCACTTTTTTAACATGATACCCCTCACCCCCTCCCTCACGATCCTAATGTGCAAAGTTTAGAAAAACGGATCAGTGTTTTCAGGTGCTTAAATATTCTCCATTTCACACAAAGCTCCATAAAATGAATACTATCAAAATAATTACCATCCTCTCATTTAATATCTTGAAACGCATTGTCTTAACTTGACAGTGATGTGTGTAATATATCTGACATGACCACATGATTTTACAGAAAGCCTTTTTTTTTTTTTTTGCTACCTTTCACTGGAAATGTTCAAGCTTTCTTTCCTCTCATTCAGGAGAAAAATTGCTAAATGTTATGGTATAAAAGCAAGCAAAAGCTCTTCCCTAAACTGAGACAAAAAGCAATACGATGTATTTTTTTTAAAATTGTATTATATTTGGTGACAAATTTTAATTTCAAAGTAAAAGGAAAGGAATGTTTTTTTAAAAAAAAGATTATATTAAAAGTGTGAGCAGTTGCCCCAAAGCATAATTCAATATTTATCAAATTCTTTGTGTATTTTCGCTGAACTTGAAAAGAGTAGCTTTGGTTTTTGAATGAGTAATATTCAACTGTCTATGATAAATATTCTTCATCCCTTTTATACCAAATTCAAATGTGCTTGTTCTGTTTCTTTTCAATTTCACAAGTAAGGGAGACAAGACTGAACTGCTGAATGTTTCTTTTTTGATCTTATGCATAATTTCAGCTGTCAGAATAAATGAGAAATGTCTGCGTATTTAATTAAAAGAATCCCATTGGCTGTGTCAGCCCATCTTCCTCCTGATCGTACAGGCAACTGCACTTATAAAAGGACCGAAAGTTGTGGGTTCAGTTGCTCCTACATTTTCTAGTCTATTTCTGATAGTGCTTGAGAACATCAGCCAATTTTTTTAAAAACGGTTTACTATAAGCCTTGAAATAACTGTTTCCTGCCTGACATCGTAAATCATAAGGATAGTTGATGTTGTGTCTCTAAAATATCTCATGATTATTGATGAATTCAAATTGCTGATTGGATTGAGAACTTACCCTAAAGCCAGTAGTCTCCTGGGGAAAGGTTGGCCACCCCGGCAGGGGGCCCAGGGGCCCTACCTGGGGATGACTTCACCACCCTCAGCCCCCAGCCTAGCTGGCTCACGGCTTGATTTATACTCCCTCAGGTAAAGACTCACGTGAAGCATGCTCACAGCGACTAATGCATGCACCAGAATGCCAGTAGCATACACAGTACTTGTTAATAATTCTCTCTACTGGCAGATTTCCAGTTGAGGTCAAATTTTATTCGCAAGAGGAATGAGCTGATATTAATGGCTAGTGTCATCAATCTGTATAATACCTGACACACCAGCTCCATTTTAGGGTTCATCTTCTACATTGCTGATCACTAGTTCTGACGGATAGATGCCTTTTTTTCTTTAACATGTGATTAAACGTTCAATTAGGTTACAGTCAAGTGTTGTTAGGCAAGGGTATATTTCTTTATCCCTACAGTGATCTTTACTCCACAGTTTATTTGTATATTTTTTCTATATTCTGGGGGGGAACAGAATTCTGGGGAGGTGTTCTCACCACTAGAACAAAAGCTACATGAGAACAGAAATTGTGTCTGTCCCAATCACCACTGTACCCTGCCCTGCCCCAAGCCTACAACAGTGCCTGTAACATAGTAAGAATAAAAAAGAAAAAAAAATTAACTTAATGAAAGAACAAACAAATGTTGTCTCCAGACATTCCTTTACTACACAACTGTTATTAGAAAACAACACATATTAATAGCAAGTATTCGTCAGGTACTCCCCCTTGGAAGAGCTCACTCAGGGGTTGCCTTTGACTCACCAATTTAAATTAGACACCCCCTCACTCCATCATTTTCTCTTATCTTTCTTTTCCTTCAGCAAGTACCACAATTGGCAGTTTGCAATTTATTCGTGTTTATTTATTTAAGGTCCGAATCATGCTCCAGGAAGGCAGGGATTATGTTTGTTTTACATATAGCTTATTCTATAGCCTGTCTTTATGCTGTGGACTCCACGATATTAATAAAAATTGCCTTGCGTTTTATGAGCCAGATCTATCTTGCAGCCACAGGAAGAATAAATCACAACTCGGAGACTTTGATGATGAGCTATTCTGCAGGGCAGGTAGCCATGCCAACACCTGCAATCACACCTTATGGGGAGATGCTGCTCCCAGGTGAGCTACGGATCATTGGTATTTCCCAGGCTGGCTATAAGAGGAAAAAGCAAGGAAACAATTTAGCTCATGTTTATTCTGTAAATTCGAAAGGTTAACTTATTATATTTTATAGAAATCTAGTCACATACTTAATAATCGCTGTGTTCCTCAAAGTTGTTCATCTCAGCTAACAGTCCATGGTACACCCTGCCTTGACTATTGAATTTGATATATTTAAATGCTGTTTACATCTGTTAGTTTTACATTTTGATTGTGTGTTGTGATAGCCAATTCACAGAAATAAATGAGTTACTTTAAAGCAGTTAAGTGTAAAAATAGTGAAGAAAATGGCAATGTAAATACAACACTGTAAATGTAAACAGTGAGCAGGAATCAGATGCAAATATAAAATGTGGAGCCGTATTTGCTAGAACAAGTGAATCTTGATGAATACATGAAAATTGGATTGAATCAGACCAGCAATCAATTTGCCTCTGGTTTCTATTGCCTTGTCTGTTACAAAACTTTGTTAAAGAATGGCAAGAAGCCACAGAAGCTTTTGCATTGCTTTCAAAGTACCGCGACCTTTCTGATAAACCAATTGAGTTTTTCCTGAACAAGCACAAAATAATGCTTTCTAATATGAAATTGATAAATTCTGTCATTTAAAGGTGGAGAAGAGACTAACACTAAAGGAATGTTATTCAAAGTTTTACACCAAACAAACATGCATAGCAGTCACGCCCTTGCTAAGAAATTTAGAAACCAGCTATAAGGTTAATGATGGTTACCATGCTCAGAGAAGAAACTTCGATTAGCTACTGGGAATTTCACAATCCAAGTGGACTGCTGTACATCATGTAATATGAACGGCATACAGCACACAAGAGCAATGTCTTATCAGGAGCGTGTGTTAGCAGATATGTGGTTTACATTGGGAA
>RJWJ010029175.1:0-20835 GCA_004363605.1 Indri indri
GGCTCATAATCACTAGTATATTTGGAGGGAAAATTCATAAACAAACTAAAATTAGAAGAGGGGAATTATTAATATGCTTAGTTTTTAAATACATTCTGAATTGCATCCATCATTTCATAGAGAAATTGATGAGGGGAAATTAAAGTTACAAAGATGAAATAAATCCTTGTATATAGCACTTACCTGCCAGGACTAAAAAGAAACATAAGTGCAAAAAAAGAAAAAAAAAAAACAGATGAACACTCTTCTGAGAAATTACTATACGTGAGTAATTTTATAGAATCTTGGAAACATTTATTATTTTTAAAAGCATTTGAAAGTTAATTGAACCTGCTTCATATTTCTTGATTACTAAATCATTCACATTATATTTCACATCAATTGCTTGTCACACTGCCTTCTAAAGAACTTCAGGCACTTACTAATGATGCAGATATACAAAAATGGATTCTTCATTACAATTTCTAATGCTTGGATATAACTTAAAATTCAATTATCACGCACTATTTATTGCTCCATCCCCCAGAAAAATCTATTCAGCCCCCTGCCAATGGCTAATATTTCAGGAGGGGCTAGTCCCAGTCTCAACGCCAGGCCCAAGAAGTAAATTCTGATTGGTTTAAGTCAGTCAATGGGGTTTCATTTCCTTTCCCCTGTGGTTTAGACATATGCATGTGATGCAAGTTTGCTGAATGAGAGGTGAGAAGCATCTTCTGGAGGGCTTGTGAGAAGGATTTTTATCATTCTTTAAGAGATTGCAGGAAGAAATGATCTCTTCTTCTGAACTTGACATGACTGAATGTGGTGCATGAAGATGCTGCAGCCATTTTGCCATCATGAAGAGATTTCCATTTGTGGTCTAGGCCAACACATGGAGAAGGCTTTAGCAGAGACGTGGAAAGAGTCAGACCATGGATGAAATCATTGAACCACTGTATTAACCAACTCTGGAATGTCCATGCTCTAGTCTTCTTGTTACAAAATGATAAATTTTCTCTACTGTTTAATCTTTTTTATGTATATTTTTCATTTCAAAATATTAAGGGGGTACAAGTGTTTTTGTTTGTTTAAGCTACTTTTAAGTTGGGTTTTCTGCTACTTGTAGCCAAAGGTATCTTGATTCGGAAATTAATCGTGTTTTTGAGGCTTGTACTTTCATGATGTTGATAGAGTAATAGCATAAGTTTTTCTCTTAAAATGATTATAACTCATATAAAAAATGGAGGATTGCCTCTTTTGGTTGAAGATACTTATCTTGCATCTAACAAGGGGAAGATGAATCTTCAGAAATAGAACTTAGTAAGGCGATAATATAATCTTAGAATGAATCTCTTCGTTATTTTTTAGAAATCCAGCCACCTCCAGGGTTCCCAAATGACCAATAATTAAATATAGGCCTTTTGAGCACTCAGCACTGTGCTTAATTCTCTGAGGAGGGAGACCTAATGTTTACGAAATCACTACGAGGTGCCAGGTTCATGTAATTGTTTTATTTAGCCCTCATAACAACTCTCAGAGACATAGGTGTTTTTGGCCTCGTTTAGAGATGAGAAACCTGAGGATCAGAGATGAGACTTACTTGTCAAATGTTATATATCTTGTAAAAAGCAGAGACAGAATTCAAACTTTGTCAAGTCTAACTCAAGAATTTAGGGGCTGAATTTACTGTATTAAAGTTAAATTTATTGATTTTATAATTATCCTGTGCTTATTGTAACAGTTATAAAGAAGGCTACAAATTATTTGACACTCTTCTCATTGACGTGTGTGTTCTAATTCCTCTCTCCTTGAATCTTGGCAGACTTGTAACTGCTTTGACTCATGGAGTACAGCAGGAGTAACACTGTGTTAATTCTGATGTTGTCAAAAAAGGTCTTGAGGCTTTCAACTTATTTATAGAAACACTTGCTATTGGTGCCCTGAACTGCCATGGCAGAAGTTCAATGACTCTGAAGCCAACATACTGTGAGGAAACCAAAGACACACGAAGAAGCCACAGGTAGAGGACCTGGTCAGGAGTTACAACTTAGCACAGATTTTGAGACATCCCAGTCTAGACACCAAACTTGGGAATGAAGAAGACTTCAAATATTTCCAGATTCTAGATGTTTAAAATACCTTCTGAGATTTGAATCTCCCCAGTTGAGGCTCCAGACAGCATGAAGAAGAGACAAGCCATCTCAACTGTTCTCACTCCAAATTCCTGATCTACAGAATCCATAGGCAATACAAAGTGTAATGGCTATTTTACACCATTAAGTTTGGATTGTTTTATTATACATCAATAGACAACCAAAATAGTCATGTAAGAGATTGCCCCTGTCTTAGAAAATGGACACTGAAGTATGTACGAGTAAAAGGATATAATGTCCACATCTCACTCTAAAGTGGCTCAGGGAAAAATATATAATATATATTTTTATATGCTATATTTATATATAGAGACAGGAGGAGGGGGAGGAGAAGAAGAAGAAGAGGAGGAAGAAATGTGGCAAAATGTTAATAACTGATGAATCTGGGTGAAGTGTACATAGAGTTCCTTGTATTATTCTTGAGACTTTTCTATAAGTTCAAATTATTTTAAAATAAGTTTAAAAAGAGAACTCATGGGTTTTCCACCATAACATGAATGAGATGTCATACCTGTGTAAAACTGTAGCTAAAAAATAAAAGCAGCATCTAATTTTTTGTTTAGCCACTAGGCACAGACCATAATATTCCATTTCTATGCATCAGTGTTCATCAGGAAGGGATCTATTGAGTAATATAAAGTAAAATAAAGTTTCTCTTCCTCTCAGAGTGAGGGACAAGAATCACAAAAGCATTACGATGCTATCCAGAATACAGGGACTATGAGAAGGAGGGGAAAGATGGCAGACAAGAAAAACCACCAACCAGAGTGTCTGTGCAAAAAAGATAGATTTTAGAAGAAAGTTAAATAAAATAAATAGGGAGACAAACATAGATCAGATGAGGGTTGGAAGGAAAGGTGCCTGAAACTACAGGAGACTCCACGGGAAGAAGTTGCTGAGAACTGGAAGGAGAAAGGCCCCTGAGAGGCTTGGAGACCAGTGAAAATGGTAGGTGAAGCAGTTAAATTTCCCCTCCCTTGCATCTCAGACTGCTGGTGGGCTCCCGAGTGGCTAGAGAGACCTGCTAACACCAGCCCAGAGATGGCTGCTGCCAATGAGCGGTGAGCCTCTTGCGGACAGGGCACCAGGCTCCCAGCTCCCCTCAGGGCACCTCCCACCCCACAGACCTGAGCCAATCAGCAGGCACCATATTGCTTCATTCTCCCCTTTCCCTCCCCTTCCCACGGCTGCTGAGAGAGACAATTTAGCCACCACCCAGAGGCATCTGCAGGGAATGGGACCTTTCCTTTTGGGGCCCTATAGTGGACTGAGGGGTACCCAGATAGTGAGCTTCCTACCCACCAGTCTCCCAGGTGCTGCTTGCCTGGTGACTCCAACAGAGTGGGGCAAATTCCTAAGCAGAAAGACATTGATCCAGCTTGGGCACCCTGTGGGTGACTTGAGACCAGCACTCTTCTCCCTGGCAGGGTCAGAGATTGATCTTCAGGGCCCAAGGGACAGGCCTGCAGACCAGATCCCATACACCCAGGTCTCCATTGCATTGCCTGGGGGCACAGAAGGGATATTTGTGAATGAGCCTACTGAGGTGTGTGTGCCTTCAGGGGCAACCCTCCTCCTATGGGAGGGCTGTACTCCCAGCTCAGGCTGTGATCCTGGGCAGGGAACCTCCTGATCTGCATCACAACCAGGGAAGAGCCACTGGCTTGAGGTCCTGCCAGCCAGCAGAGGCCTGGGAGAAACCATGGAATGGGGAGGGTGAAAAGGAATGAAGCCAGCTCCAGACTGCAGGTCTCAGACAGCCCCACCCCCACACACAGACTTTTCAGCTGAGTGGGGCCATTTCAGCCCCTCCCTGGCAGCTTTGCCCAGAAGCAGAGAATAGACATTTGACCCCTATTAACAGTATTTGTGGAGCTTGAGGGCAGGCTCACCCAACCCAGCTCCTCCCGGCCTCAATTCTCCACCTGCCCCTACTGAGGTGGAGAATAAGGACACATCTGGAAGTCCCAGGGCACCACCCACAATCTGAGGCACTAAGGTGGCTCTCCAGAGGAACAAGAGCTGGTTACAGGACCCAAAAACAACACTGCAGCTTGTTCCTTCCAGCAAGCACCACCTACTGACAGGGAGGTCATTCTGCACACCCTTTTACTGCATCTACTACTCATCATACAGGGTATGGTCAAATCTCACCCACAAACACCACCTGCTGGCTCAGAGACTAAGCAGGGTGTGACATTATCCAAAAGAAAATCTAAAGGTAAGAAGCAACAGCTAATCCAGATGGGAAGGAATCAGCAAAAGAACTCTAGAAGTATGAAGAATCAAATGGAAACCACACCCCCAAAGGGGAGTAACAGCTCTCTAGCAATGGACATCAACCAAATTCAGAACACTAAAATGAGAGAAGAATTTCAAACATGGATTGCAAGAAAACTCAATGATATGCAAGAGAAAATGGATAACCAATACAAAGAAACCACAAAAAAAAAAATATACAGGACTTGGAAGAAAAATACACTACAGAAATTGAAATGTTAAAGAAAAATCAAATCAAACTCCTGGAAATGAAGAATTTATTGAAGGAATTACAAAACACAGTGGAAAGCCTCGAGAACAGGGTAGATCAAACAAAAGAAAGAATCTCAGTAATTGAAGATAACACCTTTTAATTAAATAAGTCAGTAACAGAGATAGAGCAGAGAAATAAGAGAAAAGAGCAAAGCCTACAAGAAATGTGGGATTATGCAAAAAGGCCTAACGTGAGAATCATAGGCATCCCTGAGGATGAAGAAGAAAATACACAAGGGTTGGATAAGCTATGTGAGGATATAATGGAGGAAAATTTCCCAGGCCTTGCTAAAAGTCTAGATATCTAGGTACAAGAAGCTCAAAGGACTCCTGGGAGAGTCAATGCAAACAGGAAGACACCATGACACACAGTCATCAGACTGAACAAAATAACCACCAAAGAGGACTGCCTATGAGCTGTAAGGTGAAGGAAGCAGGTAACCTACAAAGGAAAACCCATCAGAATAATGTCAGACTTCTCAACTGAGACCTTACAAGCAAGAAGAGACTGGGGCCCCATTCTCACTCTTCTCAAACAGAGTGATACCCAGCCTAGAATCTTGTACCTTGCAAAACTAAGTTTTGTGTATGAAGGAGAAATAAAGACCTTCTCAGACAAGCAAAGATTGAGGGAATTCATCAAGATAAGACCTGCCTTCCAGGAAGTACTCAAAACAGTATTACACACAGATCAGCACAATAAACACTCATGAATGTAAAATCATCCAAAAGCTAAAGGTCGAAGGCCAGATACCACAATGGCTCAAGAGAGAAAACAAAGCAACAAGTTCAACTCAACAGGATAAACAGAAATCTACACCACTTATCAATTCTCTCAATAAACACGAATGGCTTGAACTGTCCACTAAAGAGACACAGGCTGGGCGAATGAATAAATACACAGAAGCCAAGTATCTGCTGTCTTCAGGAAACACATCTAACACACAAGGGTGCATTCAGACTCAAGGTGAAGGGATGGAGGCATCATATTATCTGACTTCAAATTATACTACAAGGCTATAAGTAACCAAAACAATGTGGTACTGGTATAAAGGTAGAGACACAGACCAAGGGAACAGAATAGAGAACCCAGAAATAAAATCACATAGCTATGACCACCTGATTTTTTGACAAAGCAGACAAAAACATACACTGGGGAATGTATGCCCTATTCAATAAACAGTACTGGGAAAATTGGATCACCATATGCGAAAGAATGAAACAGGATCCCTATCTCTCACCATGTACAAAAATTAACTCAATATGGGTTAAAGTCCTAAATGTAAAACCTGAAGGCATAAAAATTCTGGGAGAAAACATATGAAAACTCTTATGGACTTTGGTCTAAGCAAAGAATTTATGACTAAGACCCCAAAGGCAAATATAGCAACAACAAAAATAAATAAATGGGACTTGACTAAATTAAAGAGTTTCTGCACAGCAAAGGAAATGATCAACAGAGTAAATAGACAACCTACAGAATGGGAGAAAATATTCACAAACTGTACATCCAGCAAAGGGCTAATATCCGGAATTTACAAAGAACTCAAGCAAATCAGAAAAAAAAATGATTAAAAGTGGACAAAAGGCAAGAACAGAGTTTTTTCAGAAGAAGATATACAAATAGCCAACAAATACATGAAAAAATGTTCAACATCACTAATCATCAGGAAAATGCAAATTATATATATCTTCCCCCAAAGAATTTACTTTTCTCTCACGTATTAAGAGAAAGAATGATGACGTGAAAATAAACAGATTGATTATAAGTACATCTTCCCAGTTTTGCTTATTATTTCCCTTTTACTAACTCTCAGGGGTTGCTTCTATTTCACATATTCTTTAGCATCTGTAGTTGCCTTTTTAGAACAGGACTTTGAGGCTATGTATCAGACTTTAAACCATGCTTTCAGACCCAGCTCCAATTTTCTCTCTTTAATAAAGATTTCTATAAACTATTCTTACTATTGTAATGACTTTTTACTAGCCAAAAATAATTTCTGTCCCATAGTTCTTCCATGGCAATTTATCTGCCCCTTTTTGTTATAGCCCCTTAACACTTTGCAGTTGAGCTTGAGGTACTCTTGTGCTTTTCAACACATCTGCTATACAACAGGTCACAAACAGAATTGCCTCCAGAAGCCAGAATGGTCATGATGAGTAAAGAGCCAGCAAATGGCAATCGTGGGTGGTGGAGGTTCTGGCAAACAAAAGAGTATATCCCATCTAAAAGGAGAAAGCTGTACTCAGTTCCACCTAATTTTTGCCAAATTTCAACTTTCAATTTCAATTCTGAATATGGCATCAGAGTTGAAAAATCTTCTAATGTTTAAGATTTAAGAATTCATATATCCATGTAAAATTTCCCAACTTTATGTAAAAATCTCCATTTTAAAATATTGCTACAATAGATTTCATTATTATTCTGAATTCTTCACTCTGTCCCTGTAATAAAATTACACAGCCACTCTGTTGGAGCAAAATACAATTCCATGTTCCACTAAGTGAAGGTTCTTGACTATGTGTTGTATCCCATGTATAACTGAAGCTTTAAATGTATCCCTGGTAGGCTTTGATTCCAAAATGAGAGCCACATGGAGCAGACCTGAACCTGAGCTACAAGCAGAGTCACTCCAGTTGACCTGCAGACACATGAGCAAGAATAATAAACGTTTGTTGTATACCACTGAGATTCCCCATAACACAGTGTTATGGTCTCTGAAATCTAACGAAAACAGTTGTCCGTAAAATTAAAGAAAAAAATTAAAGCACAAAACATTCTGGTAACCAAGTTTGGCTCACAGGTCTCTAGGTTTCAACCTCCATTACTGGGAGTTTTTTGAGGTGTGAAACAGTTTTACTGTGTACTGCTTACCAGCTTCCCTGCGTCTGTTGAGACACAGCACAGTCATATGCAACAAGTTACATGAAGCGGTTTATTATTTACACATAGGAAGCAAAGGACAACAGGAGCCTAGGATTCTTTTTGAGCCAGTTTTGTGAAACTCAGGAAAATGGTCCAGGGCAGATAGAGTCTCAGCCGAATATGCCCCAATTGTACCACATGCAAGGGACCCTGAAAAGCAGCCCACCCTGGGTTTTATACTCCAATATCACATGAATCACTGGGCTAAAGCATTAAAGCACATGATTCTGGTTGGGGAACTGGAACAGAGTCCAAGCCAATCCAGCCAGTCCTTCCTATCCCAGGATGTTACATCCCCAGAACATTCTGCAGTTATTCTTGAGAACCACAAGTGAAAAAGAGGGGAGAACTGGGTTGGTTCAAGGACACTCGAACTGTCCTGCATGAGAGGCATTCATGGTGAGTGTATTTCCATGTAATTTTCCTGTTCCCTGTCAGTATGATATTAAACATTCTGTCCATCACAGTAAAAAACTAATGTTTTACCTAATAATAACTGACACTTCATGACCAATTTCTTCTTTTTAAAGATAGAAATTTCTTTCTCAGAGTAAGATTATGAGCAGGTCAAGCTTAAAAGGATGCTGGTCATCACTAGAATTAACCACCTTGAGTTTCCACACATCATTTCATACATACATTCTACAAAAGCATATAGCATGGTCTTTTTACTTTTACCTTATACTGTTTTAGGGACAAGGTCTCCCTCTGTTACCCAGGCTGGAGTGCAGTGGCGTGATCATAGCTCACTGCAACCTCCAGTAGCTGGGCTCAAACAATCCTCCTGCCTCAGCTCTCAGCCTCCCTAGTAGATGGAATTACAGGCATGCACCACCGTGTCCAGCTAATTTTTTTTTTTAGAGACAGCATCTCACTTCACTATGTTGTCCAGGCTAGTATTGAACCCCTGGGCTGAAGCAATCCTCCTGACTCTCAGCTTCCCAGAGTGCTGGGATTACGGACATGAGCCACCATGGCCAGCCAGACAGTACCTTTAAAGGGAAATTTGAAAATGCTCCTCCCCAGCAATGGTTCATCTCCATTGACTATTCTGAAACAAGTAGGAACAATCTTATTTAGCAACAAGTTGACAAATCAAAGTTGGCTGCAATCCTAAACCTAGATAATTAAAAATGTTATACATCAAGAAGTTTGCCTCTCTAGAAATTTTGTATGGCTGTCCTGGTTGGTACATAGAATCAACAATATCTGAGACTGATCTTCTACAATGCTCTTCTGCCATTCTAGATGATAACATTATCCTCGAGTCAAAGTGGCTCACCACAATATCCATGTTCCAGCATACAAGGGGGTGAAAGGAAGCAGAGGTCATTCTCCTCTCCTTGTAAAGGCATGACCCTGAAGTTGTACACAGCACCTCTGTTCACATCCTATTGGCCACAGCATTGTCACATGGCTCTTGATGGCAAGAAGAGCTGGGACATGTAGTTTTTATGGAAACACTGCTACCCAGCTAAAGTTTCAATTATGATAGAAAGAAAGAATATGTATTAAAGAGAAAGCTAACAGTGTCTGTGTAAAACTCAGATGAAGAGGAAACATTTTGACAAATTTTTAAATATTGATTCTGCCTTGGTCAGTGCATGTAAATTCATAAGTGCCACAGCTACGGTCCCCAACCCTCGGGCCATGGACCAATACCCTTCCGTGGCCTGTTAGGAACCGGGCTGCACAGCAGGAAGTGACCATCAAGTGAGTGACTGAAGCTTAATCTGTATTTACAGCTGCTCCCCATCGCTTGCCACCCTGCCCCCCAGTGCGGGCCCATGAAAAAATTGTCTTCTGTGAAACCAGTCCCCAGTACCAAAAAGGTTGGGGAATACTGCATAAGCAGATCTATCTGTCTCTTTGTGCACTTCTTTAATAAAAATCACTTTTCCCTTTACTTCCACTAAATAAATATTGAAGAAAGAAGTTGAAAGAAATAGATTTAAAATAGGACCATAATTTTAGTCTGCCTGAAATGGCCAGAGGATTTAATCTAGTCTTTTTCTTGCTTACCCCAGCATTGGTATTAGGAAAGCTTCATTTTGAAATGAAAAGGTGGGAATTTCACAAATGATACTCAGGCAGGTGAACTGTATATTCATTACATGGTTAGTGGTTATCTATTTATAGAAAGACGGCCATGCACAAGGCATTTTGCTAGGCATGGTGGTGCAAATATATAGCAAAATATATATGGGCCTTGTCTTCATGACATCAGTTACATAATCACAAAATAGAAACGTGATTACAAGAGGAAGTAAGTGCAATCAAAGTTGATACAGAGTGCTTGGTAGTATGTAGGCAATGGGGATATGAAGATAAATGAGCCCTTAGAAACCACAGAAAGCTTTTTCTTTTGCACTCAAGCATCAACTCTAGGTCTCTTTGTATATCTTATGTATAGAGGAGAGACCTAAGGGATTCCCAAAGAATATGCCACCCAGAAAGGTAGCTTACTAGCTTCCAGGCACCACAGAGTTACACCTCTTAGGAGTGATGTGTTTATAAACAAATCAATTTTTACTCTAATCTAGTTTTGTACCAGAAAAAAGCTGAGTAGTCTGTATGAATAATAGAAAACGGATCAGGGATGTGTTTGTCCCAAACTATGCTCTCTGCTACTCTCCTGGAAGTCTTGTTGAGCTGCCAAAATGGTAATGGACTTCATTAAAAGCATTCCAACAGTCAATGCTCAGCAGAAATGGAGGAAGATGCTGGGAAGTTGCCATTGCTGTGCCAAGATGCTGATCTAAAAAAAGAAGCAGGTTTGCCCTGACAGGAGAGTAAGGTACAAAATAAAGTAGCACCTCTGAATTATATTATCAAGGATTTTTCAGAGAACTGAGACTTCTATTTTTAGTATTTTTCATTGTATACACTAGTATTTTTCTATTTCATTATTCATGTCTTATGACAATTATTCTTACAAAATCCCATTTGATAGCCCCTGCACCCTGGGTTAGTTGTCCCCATTCTGCACTGCTATCTCTGCCATGACACCCATGGGCTCCAGATGACATTTGCTCAACTCTCGTCTCTGACTTTAAGCCCACAGAAGCACCCTGCTCCTGCCCTTCTCCTCAGTGTCCAGCAAAATAACAAAACATTTAAACACCCAATAATTCCATCTTCTAACACACATGGTACACCTGCTGGCTTCAATAGGGAAAGTAGAAAACAGGATTATTACTGAAGTCAGGAGACCCTGGACAAGTTGCTAGGCCTGTGGGAACTTTGATCTCCTCAACAGTAAAACATAGTTAAGAATGACTGACCTCCTTTACCTTGTGAAGTTTTAATGAGATAAAGTATATGACAGCACTTTGAAGATGACAACATCCACTATATAAGTCAAAGGAGTGAGTATCACAGTGTTCCCTGAACACACTGGATGCGGGATGTTTTAAAAGTCCTGAAAATCTTGCTGTCCTCCTGACTTCACCTTTTCCAAATCTCAAGATAAACCAGCTTATCATGATACCTGAAATGTATACCCTTACTCTTTTCATTTGAATTGGACCCAGATCTCCAAAAGTGTCTCTGAAAATACACAGACATACCCAGTATTAGTAACAACTGAACCTGGAGGGCAGATACAGAGAGAAGTTTATCAGATTATTCCACTTTGGTCTTGCCCAATAAGACAGTATACCTTAGTGAACTGGTTACAACCCACTTAAATTTGGACTGAATAGAGAAAAGTCAAGTTTGACTGAATTACTTGTGTGCTTGAGTAGGGCACAAAGAGCATAAAATTAGGATCAGTTTCGAAAGGGAAATGTGGAAGCAAATACTATAGAGAAACTTTATCTATTTAACCACTTGACTCAAATCCAGACAATAAGCTCCAAGTTTGGCTGGAAAGATTAATCAACGTTCTTTCCAACTCCCTTTCATCATATCCTTTGTGAGTCCTGGTTTCCTCCTTTGTGCAGTAAGGAAAGTAATGCTCACCTTTCAAAGTGTTGGAAGATCAGATATCAAAATGATGAAATGCACTAAAAGCATCTGAGGTATAGTGTGTGCTCAGTAGATACTGTCTGTGGAAGTTTATTAATGTGAAGTTTTCATTAGGGGTGCAGAAGAAAGAGTTAGCAGAGAGAAGGGAAACATTTAAATTCTGACCCCTGTGGGATCTTTCCTCTCTTCTTTGAGAACTGCAAGGCCTAGAAGTTTCATGTAGTCAAAGGCAAATATAAAGCAAAGACAAGAGACCCTGAGAATTGTGTAGGGGTATGTGAAACTTAGAAGGCAGTGAGGCATGCAAACATGAAGGAACATGGACTTTGAGGGCTGCGCTTCAAGATAGGACTTAGATAAAGAAAAGGGAATCAATGCTGCAGAGGTTCCTGGACAATAAATAAAACAGATAAACCAGGATGACTCAACCATAAGTGGCTTCCAACCTGTCCAAGAATGAGAGCTACTTATAAAGGAAAAGTTAAAAGAAGCAAAAGTAGGCAAAGTACGTGAGAGTAGTGAGCAAGCATCTAGCCATGTTAATGGAGATCAAAGCTTTAATCAGAGTTAAATCACATTTTAGTGCACTGAGAGACATTGCAGCTGGAGACTTGAAATCACCGTTAATATTTAAGAAATTCTTGGAAAAGTGATGCAAAACAAATAAACACTACAGAGAGAGAAATATCCTGATTTTCAAAAAGATGAGGAAAGCGAATTCTGAAAACTGTAATTTGATACCCCAAAAAAATATTTAAGGAGGATTAAACATGAATATATAATTAATAGACTCTTGGAAAAGATGCAATGGCTCAGAATCTGAACATCCCTCTGAAGCCCTCTGAAAATCCTTTATTGATATAATTCTTAGACTCATTAGGAGTGTTATAAACAATGTGATTTTATTTCTACTTCATTTAAGGTAGATCTATTTAATTTAAACTTTTTTGAAACTGGGAGATATAATCAATAAGCCAGAAGACAAAAAAAAAAAATCAAAATAGACAAGAATGATAAACCCAAACAAACAAGACTAAATCTAACAAACTAATATATTTTTTCTTTTTTTATTTATTTTTTTATGGGGCAGACATAGAATTTTTCACAAGCTTATTAAGGTATAAAATTACATATATTTATAGTGTACAATATGATGCTTTCATATGTATACATTGCAAAATGATTAAATCAAGCTGATGAACATTGGTTCAACTATTTCAACTGAGCACTTAACAAAAACTCTCTATAGTCAAAAGATAGAACTGTATGATGAATGCATACAGGAAACAAAATTTTTAGACTTACTGAGTATCAATCCTCAAATAGCTAGTTCATTACTATCAACAGGAAGGAATAACATAGGGTCCATCTAAAGATTTCAGTTCTTGCTTGATTTTCCTTGTCCCCTATCTATATTTTAGAAGCTGATTCTCCAACTTCTCCCCATATGTAGCCTCAAACCAGCCACTTTTCCCAAGCTGGCCTTGACAGAGCAGCATGTACACCAAACACCTCCCCATGTCTCACGCGGGAGCTTGGAATTAATAGAGAATTCTAGGGCTAATCCCTGAAGTTCAGTGTTCTAGTCACAATTCCTGGGGGAGAAATTATTTTACTGGCACTT
Source organism: Indri indri (assembly GCA_004363605.1). Taxonomy (NCBI): domain Eukaryota; kingdom Metazoa; phylum Chordata; class Mammalia; order Primates; family Indriidae; genus Indri; species Indri indri. Next base: position 13,184 of record RJWJ010029175.1, read on the forward strand.
TCATCCCTCAGGGTCTTCTTCAAAGCCAATAGCCAGGAACAAGTCTTGGGCACCTGGGTAGGAGTCCCCAAATTGCAATGCCAGACACTTCCCCTTCCCCACATAAATTATATTGGTCCATCTGTAAACCTATATGATCCTAAATGTTTATCCACTAATGATTATTCTGCCCGGTTTGTTCTAGAAGCTGAGTGTTGACATTGGGTTGCTATTTAGGAGGCTACCAAAGTTCTACCATGTTCCTCTGGGACAATCCCTGGCCCTCATACACTCGCTTTGCCTACCTACCAATAAGCATCTCCCCTCCCCATTTCATCCATCCTTTTTTTTTTCTGAGACAAAGTCTCACTCTGCTGCCTGGCTAGAGTGCTGTGTGTCAGCCTAGCTCACAGCAAAATCAAACTCCTGGGCTCCAGCAATCCCCCTGCCGCAGCCTCCTCAGAAGCTGGTACTATAGGCATGTGCCACCATGCACAGCTAATTTTTTCTATTTTTAGTTGTCTGGCTAATTTCTTTCTACTTTTAGTAGAGTTAGGGTCTCGCTCTTGCTCAGGCTGGTCTCAAACTCTTGACCTCAAGCAATCCTCCTGCCTTGGCCTCCAAGAGTGCTAGGATTACAGGCGTGAGCCACCATGCCCAGCCTTCTGCCTGCCATCTTTTAAGGTAGATATATTTAATGTGAACTTTTTTTAAAACTAGAGGGTAAAATAAAAATTTTGGAAGATGACGTGTAAGGGACACTAAAGAAAAAACAAAGAAAAATTAATAACAATAAACTAGAATAAGCCAAAACAAATAAGACTAAACTCAACAAAATAATATATTTTTTCTTTTGTTTTTTATTTATTTTTTATGCAGCAGATATGGAATTTTTCACCAACTTATTAAGATATAAAATTATATATATTAAGGTACATCCACAGTCTTTCAAACTCATGGTTTGGCTTGTGATTATCTTTCAAATTTTTTTTTAGAGCAAACCATGGATAAGTAAAAAATTCGAGTTATTTTCAAATATGAGCTCCATCATGGAACCATGCAGTGCAGACAGCTAGAAATATTAACAAAGTGTTTGCGAAGGATATTACTAATAAATACACAATGCATCGATGATATGAAAAGTTGCATTCTGGTGACTTTAATCTTGAAAATGAGCCACGTGGGCGACCTGAGACCAAGGTGGATAATGATGAGCTGAAAGCTGTAGTGGAAGTGAATCGAACCATCTCAACCTATGTGTGAATTAGCAGCAAGGTTTGATGTTACTATTCCAACAGTATTGGACCATTTGAAACAAATCAGCAAGGTAAAGAAGCTGGATAGATGGGTACTGCATGAATTAAATGAGCGTCAGAAGAGAAATCATCTCAGAGCTTGCCTTTCTTTGCTATCACGACATAAAGACAAACCATTTCCACACCGTATTGTTACGTGTGATGAAAAATGGATTCTTTTTGACAATCGCAAGTGTTTGGCACAATGGTTGGATGAAGTGCCGAAACACAGTCCAAAACTGAATATTTATCAAAAAAAAGCTAATGGTATATCTATTTGGTGGTCCAGCACTGGTATTATCCACTACAGCTTCATGAAACCTGGTCAATCAATTACAGCTGATGTCTACCGTAACCAATTGGATGAAATGATGAGGATGCTTGTGATTAAGCAACCGAGATTGGTCAATAGAGACAGGCCAATCCTCTTGCAAGACAACACTCGACCACATGTGGCACAAATAATACTGTTCAAACTACAGAAGCTGGACTTGGAAACTGTCTGTCATCCACAGTATTCACCAGACCTTGCACCAAACTGACTATCACTTCTTCAAGGCTCTGGACCACTTCTTGCAAGGAAAAATATTCAATTCTCTACAAGCTGTGGAAAACTCATTTCGCAATTTCATCGCCAGTCACACTCCAGGCTTCTGTGCTGCTGACATAAACAAGCTACTGTTAAGATGGCAAAACTGTATTGATAGTTTAGGCTCATACTTTGATTAATTGTTAATCAAGTTGATTAATTGATTAAATAATTAATTTGAGTAACTGCTTCTTGTTTGAGATATAATAAACTAAACTTTTGAGTCAAAATTTGATATTTCATAGTTAATGAGCTACTAAAACAACACTTAATTAGTACACACCATCCTATTAGCTTTGAGAATTAGTGTTTAGCACTAATTCTGGGGTCTCAAAAAAATCAAACCCATATTGTGTTAGCCTACTGTAAAGAGAAGGGGAGTAAATAATGGGAAGATGAAACATGTAGGTTCCCCCAAAATAGAATAAAATGATGGCAAATCATTTTTAAGGATTTTGGATTTTTAAATCTATCTGCAATATTAGTTTCAATGGGTGAATTTGCTTTGCCTGAAAAAATTTTGGCAAAAACATGTGTTTTGATTGCCCTGATAAATTACAAAGTCAGTATATTACAAAGTCGGTCAACTCCAAACTTTCTTAATTTCTTTGAAATAGAGAAAAATCTTTATATACAGACATGCAGAAAAATCATTTGTCACCATTCACAAAAAAGAAAATGATTATAACAATTACCTAAGTGCCTAGTTTTTTTATTATTGATTCTATTGTACATTGTTCTTTAGGATTCTAAGAGCACATAATTTCTAACATCTTTGTTTTCCTATAAGATGTTAAGAGTTTCAGGCTGCCTATAATCATCTCAATATCACTCTGACCTGCCGATCTCAGCCTATTCTGCAATGACTGATTGATTCATGGTGCTGAGGAAGAGCAGTTTCTGTTCTTGCCCAACACAGTGAACATCCTTCAGTTAACTGCTAAATTTTCACATGTCTGCTAATGGGTAATTGGGCAAGAATCTTGGCCAGCACTTCTCAGACTTTAGAAAACTTAAGAATCACCAGGGGTACGCATGAAAAATACAGATTGCTGCCCCCTCTTTCTAATCCATCAGGTCTGAGGTGGGGCCTGGGAATTGACATTTCGAATAAGGACGCCAGGTAAATCCTATTACAAGGCACTTGGGGACAATACTCTGAGAAAAAGTGATGCTGACTCAGGAAGCTGAAAATGTTCTTAGCCACCAGCCTGCTGAGGACCTCCACAGTTGACATAATGCAAAATATCTGTCTATGAGAAGAATGATTAATACAAATGTTTAGCTGAAAGCATTTGACCTTCGAATCTGAAATAAGCTTCGCTAATGAGGAGAAGATAGCCAGAGAAGCAGTAGCAGCTGAAAACTTTTGTGAGCCCTTCTTCTTGGCCCCTTTTACATTCAGCTATGTAGACTTCTAGTACCCACTTCCTGCTCTTGCTTTATCATCTGCCATATTAACATATAGTCTGGATATAGAACAGAGATTGTGATCACGTAGATTTAGGGTTAGGGGCCAATGAGATAAGATTTAGGTTCATGCTAGAAAAGTTGAAAGCATTATGGCCAAGAGGTCTGGATAAAAATTAAAAAGAAGAGAGAATGGAGTAAGAGAAAAACTCTGAGCCTGGAGTGAGGCCAAGATCCTAACCACATCCCTGGGGAAACAGTAGAGAGGCAGGCAGAGAGGGCTTTGCTTCGCTGCTGTCCATTGGACGTTCCATTTTCAACTGCCCCATGGGCATTCCAGCCCACTGAGCATGTCCTGTTTATGTGACTGACTTTCACCAAGTAGAACAATCAACAGGTTCACCATAGAGGCTTTACCAACACCAGGCCAGTAAAGTGACCACTGAAAACCATTACCAAATTTGTGATCAATGGACCCAAGTTTGGGGAGAGGAACTCCTTTGGTTTACAACAATGGTTTGAATCCCAGTCTCTAACTTCTTCCTTCTCAAATATTCTGGTCTCCACCAAAAGGACAACATTTGGTGAGATGCAGCCATTTTTTTTGGTCAGCAGGAGGTCAAAAGCAAGACTATGTCATAGTGGTAGAATACCGCATCATCCTTAACAGCAAACCCATTGCTGGAAGCTCCAGATCACTGTACCAATCAAGTGGAGGAGGGATTTTCCTTTAGAGAACCTTATGTGAACCTTATATGAGAAATTTGCCAACCTGCTTCTTTGATTTTTCAGCCTTACTATTTCCGATACTTAGGTGCTATCTTTTAGAGAGCCTGAAACAGCCAAGACATGGCTCGTGGCATGGAGGACTCCACAGGTAAGCATCATCAGGTCCTGCAGAGTCAGGGCTTCTGCTGTGTGTTTTGTGTCTGTGGAATTGTATGCATATGCAGGGGCTGGGCAATGGAGTGTCATTGTGGGAAGTCTGCACACTTCAAAGGTTTCATGAAATGGTTTGCTAAAGTGAGATTATTTCTCTCTGTACTCCCTTTATATTCCAAAATAATAAAATCATATTGATTGTGATGGACCAATAACAGCATGGAGGCCTGAGAAATGATTGTGTTTTACCTTCTTTAAAAATGCATAGCCTACCTGAGAAGGAAGTGTCTACATATCAAAGAAAGGCAGTTTGTTTTTTAATTTCAGTTACTGAAAGAGTTCTTTGGAAATATTTCCCCCCAGTTTCCATGTACAGCTGCCTTTCTGCTTTGCCAAAAAGACTACAATAAAGAGGTGTGGTGTTTAATGTGGAGGCTCATGGGAAATCTTTACCTTCAAACGCATCTCTCCTACCAACTTGGCTTGTGGCCTGAAATTGCTCAATTCCTTTGACTCAAATTTTTTAATTTTCTAGAATGTTTTATTCAAAAACATATATTCCTGGAAAGTGAAAGTCAAAAACATTTAGGTCATTGTCAGAAAATAGCCATGTCTCATGAGCGCGGGACCAGAAGAAGGACCCAGCAGTCAGAGGAGGGTAGATGGACGTGAAGACGGTGTTGAACAAGAAGACAGGCAAGGTATTGAGGGAAGAGAAGTGGAAAATAAACAGCTATATTGCACCACTGCCTTCTAATGCTCGGGTCAGGCATAAGGAATTCAGCTCATTGAATCTTAGAGCTGAGCCTTGCTAGAGAGGATATATAGGGCACCACCAGCTTGACTGGAGGGATAAATAGGAATCAAGCATCTTTTAATTTCCCCTCAACATTTAATTCAGGTTTTGAAAAAATTACTGAGCATCTGCTATTTTCAAGTATGTCAGGGATATGAAATATAAGACACAGTTCTTGCCATCAAAGCACTAGCATTTGAGAGAGAGAAAGAAATGGGGTGAGAGGGAGGGAATAAATGAATGAATGAACTTTCTATTACTACCGCAAAGTAATTAACAAGAGAGCATTTCAGCACATATTTTAATTCTTCTTTTTCTGTACATTTTAGAGGAGTTTGGAGATATTAACCTCACCCTTGGCATGCTGAACAAGGAAGATAATGTTAGCAAGGTAGGACAAATAGGGAAAAATCTCTTTCCCATTCACCTTTTTTAGTCAAGATGTTGCAACATTTCAGATACATCTTTCTCTGCCTCAACTTTCTTATTTTTCTCTGGCTTCTTACATGGCATTAGATTTTTCAGAAAATGCAGTTTTAATGGGAGTCATTATATATAATGTTTAAACAATGATATTTAGCATTTCAAGAATCACAGTATCTACATCTAGAAGAGAGCAAAAGAATGTTCTTTTTCATAACATTATTACAGACAGATGTGGAAAGAGAGAGATGGCAGATTTACAACCAAGTACATGACAGCTTCCTCCTTTATAGTTTCAGGGCTCCTACAAAAATCCCAAAGGGTCTCCCCTATTATAATGCTATTTCATGACTAGAAATGTATTTCTCTGAGAAATAAAGGCCTTTCAGACTTCAACAACACTTTCTAAAATAACAATAACTATCCTTCATTGAACACCTATCTAGGAAGTACACTGCTAGATGTTTTCCACACAATAGTGCATTGTATAATATTCACTCCTCAAAACAACTTTATGAGGTAGGTATTGTTATTTCCATTTGACAACTGAGAAAAGGTAAGACACAGAGAAGTTACATGACTTACCCAACTGAGAACAGCAGGGCTATATCCAAATACAAGCCCTCTGGCTCCAAAAAAAGTCTCCTAATCATCATTCAATGTTGCTTCCCTGTGAAAGGCAGTGCCTACCAGGGTGGGGACCTGCAGTCATGGGACCTTCTGGATCCTTGAATGTGGCCCTTTGACTGAATCCAAATTTTATAGAACAAATCCTTTTAATAGAGGGATTTGTTCTGTGAAGTTTGGATTTGGTACAGGGGCCACACTTGGGAAGCTGGAGGGCCACATATGACCTTAAGGCCACAGGTTCCCCCTTTATCTCTTAATTCAGTGACTCTCACCCCTGACTACATATTAGAATCCCTTAGAGAGTTTTAGGAAAATACCAACAGCCAGGCCCCACTACCAGGGATTCTGATTGGATCAGTTTGTGAAAAACCTGGGCATTTAAAGCTCTCTGAGACAATCCTAGCATTTAGGCATGGTTGAAAAACATTTCATCAACCTCTTAGTAGGAATTAACTTTCCCATAGGACACTATTTCTCAAACATTGGGAATCGCTTGGGGAATGGTCTCTGGATCCCAGGAGTACTGAGGTGAATTTCTAGGGAAGAGACCAGAGAATATGTGCTTTTGACAGGCACTTCCAAATTATTTTTATAGTGGGTCAAGTCAGACAACAGTAATAGCTAGCAAAACCAAGGGGTTAAGGTGCCAGTTAAAAGTCAGACTAGACTGTTGGGCTCAAAGTGTAGCATTACCATGTAATACTAGCCACATTAAGCTCTCTGTGACTTAAGTTCCTCATCTATAAAACGAATATATTACTAGTGCCAAACAGAGGCTTGTTGTAAGCATTAATGGAATGTCCCAGAGAAAGAGCCTCACACAGTTTCAGGAATACAGGAAGGGCTCCATAAGTGATAGCCTTGCCAACAGGACAAGGCCTGCAGAAAGGAGAGACAGCGCACGGAGAGAGACTCACAGAGGTGGTCAGGCAGGCTGTGACAGTACTTACAGGCAAGAAGGCAAAGACCAATTAATTATACCTTATTCTCAAATTTCCCAAGGACCAGCCCTGAGGAGTAAGGCAAAAAAAGTTATTTCACACCTTAAACATGGATGCAGCACCTGGAGGTACATGTTAAGCCTATTGGACATTTCAGAACACCAGTCTCTCATCTTCCAGAGGACATGTAGCCACCCAAGATTTAGAAGAGCCGTCACACACGGCCTCTGGGCAAGCCACATGATTCCTGGAGGCTGCAGCTCTATCCAAAATGTTGACCATAACCATCTCTCCACAAAGGCATGAATAAAATGAGGGCCTCTAAATCTCCCTTAAGATCCAGTTTCATAGCTTAGCAGCCTCTTTGGGAGTTAAGTGTGTTCCCTAGTAAGATTCTCACTCATTGGTAGTAAGAGCAGCAATTAGGGTAACAGACATTCCATTACCGAGTGCCCTACAACAGTGATTTCAACAGCCTTTGATATGTTGGGCAGCCCGCCCTGCCTTCAAGTAGACCTTGCTGTGGGAAGGCAGTAAAGTTAACATAGTTTTCAGAATTAACTTTGATCTACTTACAAGCCTTTGATTCCTAAAGATGTATATTATGTTCAGGAAGTCTCAATTAAGATATATAAAATCCACCGTACAGTGAAGATACATTGCTTTCTTTAACGGTGTTCTTCATTTGGACTTCATTTGATTCCTTT
>RJWJ010029176.1:0-20842 GCA_004363605.1 Indri indri
AACAGTCTATACCTGGAAGCTGGAACTAGATATTTGAACAGGTTTTATCTGGTCCTTAGACCATGCAGTGGTAGAATTAGAGACGGAAGCTTTCTCAGTCTAACTTTCTCTCTTTAAAGAAACTTAGCCCAGTGGGGCTGAGTGGTGCCAAAGGTCACATAGAGGGTTCATGGACAACAAAGAGTAGAAAAATCCAATCCTCTCGTTTATAACCCATCCCCCTCTACACCACCACCCCCCTTTGAATGCAGCCCCCAATGGCTGTACATAAAAGCCAAGTATAATGGAGGGGAACCTGTCAAATGCCTGGGAGCGGGTAGGTGCTGAGAGGCAGCAGTAATGGAGCACCTACATTTATGGAGCATCTAATATATGCCAGGTACTTGAATTTACTGAATACCTAATATGTGCTAAGCTCTTGAATCCCAGCTGGCTGTTAGCAAATCCTCTGAGGTTGTGTGCCTTTGCAAGGGTGAAAATATCATGCTTCTGCAAAGCCAAGTGACTTACTTGTAGTCACACACCCAGCAAAAAAGGGAGTTGGGTGCATGCTCAGGACACACTCCAAGCCAGTGCTCCTAACCAGTATGTGGCCTCCATTAATACACATTAATGGAAGGCACCACTTTAAATAAACAAACTTTTTCAGAGTTTCCCTCAGGGTGCAAAGACAGTCGTAAACCCAACAGCATGAGGGCAGATGACCTCATCAGGTTACTTTGCCTCAGTCCTTGTGTCATGGCAAGTGACCACCTAAACCTTCTCAAAAGCAGTCTTTTTGTTTGTTTCTTCCCCATGCCTGAGAGCAAGCTACGGAGTTTCTCACATAAGAAAATACTCGAAGAAGAATTTCTATGCTTGCCTGGAAACGGTAGCATACTTTTCTGTTTATCTATAAAAATAGAATGATAATTCCTATAACTTTCCTTTTTGCTTAAAAAAAAAAAGGTGCTATGGACATTTTTACATGTCAATGGATAAATATCTGCATCATCATTTTTCATAAATGTATCACATAGATACGCCATGTGTCCAGTGATGTCACGAGAAGGGGCATTTAAATTGCTCCCAATGTCTACCGTAACCAGCACTGCAGTGCACTTCCCAGCTGAAGCATCTTTACACCGTTGGTCGATCGTTTCATCATTTTACAAGCCCACAAGCAGAAGTGCAGTATCATCTTGCATTTTGAGAGATACCATCTCCAAGAAGGCTGTGCCAATTGATACCCTGCCCAGCCACGTAAGTGCATGTTAGGAGATAACCTTCATTTGACAACTACAGAAACACCATTCACACAAACATCTGTCATTTCTCCCAGAGTGTTTTTTCCCCACTCAGGGTTTCGCACACTCTATTCCATTTTCTAGCATGCCCTGCCCCATGTCCTTCCCTGGTAACTTCTCCTCTTTCAGGTTCCAGGTAAGATGTTACCTCCTAAGAGAGGTGTTGATTTTCACCACGCCCTCCAGACTCCAGAAGGTCTCCCTTTGTAAACATGCATAGCACCTTGGAATTTTCCTCCTGATATTTATTAAAGCAATAATAATTTGTTCAATGTCTGTCACCCCTCATAGACTCAAAGCTCCACAAGGACAGGGCACATGGTTCTCCTGCGGGGCACTATACACCTAATACCCAGCACAGCGCCTGTGAATGACGTGGTGAAAGATGGAAATGAGGGAAGGAGGGATGGAGGAAGGGAAGGAAAGAGAGAGAGAAGGGGGAGAAAATGATGCAGGAGTCGGGGAGGGGATAGATTGTCCACTGAGATCTTCCAAGGAAAGGGGCGGAAAGGAGGGAGGAAGAGGAGTAGGGAAAAAAATTTTCCACTGAGCTCTTCCAGGGAAGTAGGGGTGGGGGGAAGAAAAGGAGGAGGGAGGCAGGAAGGAAATTTTTCCAGAGATCTTCCAGGGCAATGGGAAAGGAGGAGGAAGAACTCAGTGAGTGAGGAACCAGAGATGGAGAGCTTTTTTATGATCTAGAACTTGCTCTAGAGTCAGCCGTTGGATAACTATTTATCAGGAGCCTATAATGGACCAGGCACTGTTCTAGACACCAGGGGTACAGCAGGGAACAATCTAGAAAAGGTCCTTAGCCTCCTGGAGCTTGTGCCCTAGTGGGGTGGGGGAAGAACAAATAGACAATTAACAAATATCTGCACAAGACAGGCTTCAGGGTGCTAGGAAGTCCATCAAGCAGGAGAGGTCAGAAGAATGACGGTGGACACTCTGCCACTTCAGAGGGGTGGTCGAGGAAGGCCTCCCAGAGCAGTGACGTCAGAGAAGACAGCAGCAAGAACCGTGGGCAGGGTGCTCCAGGGCTGACAGACAGACCACAAGTGCAAATGCCTTGATTTAAGAACTGAATGAACTAACGAACCAGAAGGGGATTTTAAAAACCAAGATGGAATCGACGTCCTCTAACGCCGAGGGAAAATCCTTCCAATTGGCAGAAACAAGCTGTCATAGAGATGACCTCCTTAGCACTTGGATGCATTTCCTAGAGCCGCCATAACAGTGGTGCACAAACTGAGTGGCTTAAAACAATTGTTTGAAATGTATTGTTTCATTGTTCTGGAGGCAGAAGTTCAAATTCAAGGTGCTGGTGGGGCCGCACTCCCCATGAAGGCTCTAGGGAAGCATCGGCCCCCGGCTCGGGCCTCTCTCCTAGCTCCTTGTGGCTCAGCCATGCCTTGGCGTCTCGACTCCTAGATGGAGGGACCTGATCCTGACTCCAGTGTCACCTGGCCACTTTCACATCGTCTTCCTTCTGTGCATGCCTCTGTGTCCAAACCTCCCCCTTTTCATGAGGACACCAGGCATATAGGATTGGGGCCCACCCTAATGACCTCATCTAAACTTGATTACCTCTGTAAAGACTGCATTTCCTAATAAGATCAAATTCCGAGGTCTTGGGTGTTAGGACTTCAACGTATCTTTTTGGGGGAGCTACAATTCAACATATAGCAGCACTCATGAGTCCAATATAGCCTTGTGATGTATAGAAGCCGATCAGATATAATATAATTTTAGTACCAGTAAGACTGCCTGGGTGCATCTGTATGACCAGTGGGCTGAGTTACAGAGACCCTGGTTTAGACTAACAATTATGCAGATTGGTGTCTATCAGGGCCATGAGATGAATCCAATCTACATTCCATCCAGTGTCTCTGGTCATTGGGAAACTTCAGAAATCTGAGAAAATGAGCTCAAATTTTTGGGAGGCTACCTTTTCTACACCTGAAAAGGTAGCCTCCCAAATTTTTGAAATGACACCTGTTTACCAGGAATATTTTAAATAAAGATTTAGAATTAAGGAATATTTATGAGCAACAAACCAGCATGTTTCTGAATTAGAGAATCTGTGCGCATTTCTTTTCTTATCGAGTTATATTTTTAAGGAGAATTTAGCCTGATGGAGTTAATCAATCACCCTCATAAATTCCAGTTTGAATTATATACTTGAGTAACTGATGTAGGTTTGTAATATTTAAGTTACACTATTTTAAAAATAATATCGCAACATTTAAGAGAACTTAATACTCACCATATTGACATGGTTTAATTTATTAGAGTTGCAAAAATTACTAAAGTACATGAAAAGTTCTGAAAACTCATATAAATAAAAATTCTCAAAATGGAAATCGAATATAGTAAGTTAATAAATGCAGTTTAAAATGTTTAAAAAGGCTTAATTAAGTTTAATAAATAAGCTCCAATAGTAAACAAAGTCTCCTTTAATGAGATTGTTAAAATGTGAGATTTATAAATAGGATAATGAGATTTATAAATTGAAATTAGAAGTTTAAAGAAAAATTAAGGTGTAATTTTAAAAAATTGAATACTTTAACTACTGAATAGTTTTTATACCCTCCAGGACGTCACAAAACTCACATTAACAGGAAGAAACAAATCCTGCCTTGCCAAAGATTGGCATAGAAAGGATTGAAAATTAACCCTTGTTTTGCTGGGTCAGAATTTCCTCATTATGATAGGATGGTTGCTGGGTGGGGGTATGTGTGTATTCTATTTTTCCTTTTGCTTTTGAGTCATTGACATACTTTATTTCACATCAGTCTAAATAGCTGAAGGATTCTTTAAGTTCCTAGACACACTGAAAAGCCACAGAATCTATAAGCACAACCTCTGGGCTACTGATGCGGGACCCAGTGGTCACACACTCCCGCCTTCAGCACTGCCCTTGCTCCCAGCCCTCCTAGGTTGGAGGAGCCTCTGACATTGCAGCCCCTTATTTTCGGTCACAGGGACCAAGGCCCAGGCTGGTTCAATGGCCTGGCTCAGACCACACAGGCTGCTGGCAGATAAATCAGAGAACAAGCACATTTCCTCCCTGCCTCTCTGGAGTGAGCGGTCATGTTGGCAGCTTCCTGGCCACAAACAAAGCAGAAGCGCCAGTGCTCAGGCTGGAGGGCCAGAGGAGCAAAGATTCCAGGGTGAGCCACAACATATTTGCCCTTGAGAAAGGTCAGTTCGTAGCCTGCATTTTATACACATCCTCTGCAACCTATAAGCAACTGTCAGGGGAGAGGTAAAAACCGGTTGACTTTAAAGCCCTGAAAAGAGAGGATTAATCCTAACAAATGAGGTGGGGGCCTTTGATGATGACCGGGATGCATTAATGGTGCATCTCTGCACATGGAGGCGCGGTCCTTTATGGCCCTGCTAGGGTGAGGATAAACCACAGGCCCCGTAATAGCTCCCTCCGAAGGGTTATGATAATCCTCGCTGTTGTCTGAGCGGAGCGAGTAACAGTGAAAATGGATGAGAAGTGTATGTTTACGTCTTTGCTATTAAATCCAAAGCCATAAACACGGAGGGCACTAAAGTTGATCGTGTCACTGACAAATGCCTCCTTTTGAAGAGCACTGAGAAGTTTAAAACAACAAAGGAAAAGGCAGCAACTCCCGGACCTGAAATTTTCCATCTAAACTTCTCCCGCCCTTTGCCCTTCCCCTCTCCCTGCGTTGAGTTTATTTCTGCAAATACACTTTGCAGGTGAAGGAGCGTATGTGAAACCAGCTTTTTCTTTCCTGGCCTGGGAGTTTAGCCTTCAGGTGACCCTGAAGGCTGGCGCTCCCCCGAAGTGTCAATACGTCATAGATTAATATTCTGCATCCTCCAGCTAATTGGGAAACCCTTCGCCCCCAGAGCTCTGAGGTCAGTGTATGAGCTAGATTTTTCTGAGATTCTTAAAGAAAGAAAACATCCAGGTGTGGGAATAGGGTGAGACCAGCCAGGCATTCACCGGTGCTGTAAAATTTGAGGAGGGGCCAAAAAAATCAGTACTAAGGATACGTATTATTTTAATGCAATAATTTTAAAATATATTTTATCATCTATATTTAACGTATACAACATGATGTTTTGATATACTGATGGCCCTCAACTTATAATGGTTCGACTTGTGATTTCTCCACTTTTCGATGGTGCGAAAGTGATACACATCCAGCAGAAACCGTACTTTGATAACTGTTCTGTTTCCCACGTTCAGTGAAGGACTCAATAAACTACATGAGGTAGTCAACACTTTATTACAAAATACTCTTTGTGTTAGATGATTTTGCCCAACTTGTAGGCTAATAACGTAAGTGTTCCAAGCATGTTTAAGGTAGGCTAGGATAAGCTATGACGTTCGTAGGTCAGATTAATGCAATCATTTTCAAAAATCAAGTCATCCAACTCTGGCTGTTGTGTCGGCTACCTGCTTTTGTAAATGAAGGTTTGTTGGAAGCCCAGAGCCAGGATTAGGGAAAGACTAGTGAGGCAGGATGGTCAGAGCGTGTCTTGATTTCAAATTTTGTTCGTCATGGATTCTGATGTTCTAAAATATTAGTGCATTAAAGCACTACTTATCTTGACTACTAAGCATTGTGACACTCCCTTAAATCTTGCACCTCAAGTGACTACTTCACACTTCTCACCCAAGTCTGGCCCTGTGGAGCCCACATCCCAATTTTTTCCACAGGTTTCCTATAACTTGATATTCCTGAGCTCTTACTATTTTCAGGCACTGTTCTAAGGACTTTGTTAATATTATATTCACTCTTTGAATTCCCCACTTTGTGTGTAAATTGAGGCACAGAGAAGTCCAGTAACCTGCCCCAGGTCACACAGCTAGTATAGCGAATGAGCTGGGATTCCAACCCAGGCAGGCTGGCTCTGCAGCTCGGCTCAGACACAATACATTCTTCCTCCCTAATTTTTTTCTTTTTGTCTCTTCTCTTCCCTTTCTAAATTTATTCTGCCCACTTTCTCAGCACATAGTGATTTCTTAATCTAATTTCCCCAGCCTTTATGCTGGTAAGTTATTTCTACCGTCAGACACAGATGGCTTTATAGGAGACCAGCCAGCTAAGTGCACCGCCTAAGAATGCAATAAAACTTGTATTTCTAACCAGCTAGATTGGTTTACGTGGTGAGATAAATATTGCACTAAGAGCAACTCCCAGCACACCTCGGGGAGAGTGTTGTCGCCCCCACCCCGGCTGGTAAGAGACACAGCACTCCCTTCCCCGGATGCTCCAGAGCCAAGGGCATGAGGTAGTGGCTTCTCCGCCTTGTCTGAATCCTGATAACCTTGTTTTGGCCTGCAGGCACTGACGGCTGGAAACTGGCTGCCCAGGGTCCCCCAGGTATCTGCTGTCTCCTTGAGTGGTTGCCACAGACACTATCTATGCCTCCAATTCCCGTTCCTTTTCTGGAGCAGGAAGGTTGGAGGTGATAGGCTTAGCACAGTAATTGCAAGTGGCGCCTTAGGAACAATTATTATAAACTATCATTGTCATCCTCGCCACCACCATTTGAGGGCTCAGGATGTAATGAAGCAGGTTCTCCCCTTCTCCATGCATAGTGCTCTATCTGTGCTATGCCATTTAAACATCTTCCAGGACAGCGTTTCTCAAAGCGCAGTGCACAGACAACCTGCGCCAGAATCTCCAGCAAAGCAGGGAAACGAGACAGCACCAGTTACGCAGGCTCTGTGAGCGCAGAGCCCTGGGCATCTGCATCTTTAACAAGTACCCCAGGTTTCTTGTGTGCATCTAAATCAAACGTTCACATACCATGCCTATTTTATAAATGTGGAAAAGGAATCTCATAGAGGTTAAGTAATTTTGTCCAATGACATATTTAGATGTGGCAGGGTCTGCTGAACCCAGGTCTGTCTGACCCCACAGCTCAAGCTCTTTGACCTCGTTCTCTACTGAACGTTGGGCTTTTATTTCTGCTCCGTCTGTCCCTGGTCAAATTCAGTTCCCCCATCTAGAAATGTCAGTTTTGAAGGAACGGCCCCAAATGAATCCTTGTTCAAGTGAGTGACTGTCTTTAGTTTTCCTGAAAAGAGCACAGGACAAAGACTTGGGGACAGGTGGTTTATTTTGGGAAGCAGTCCCAGAAAACAGGAGTGAGAGGGCGGAGAAAGCAAGACAGGAGTTAAGGAAAAGCCAGTGTAAAGGTCTGCTGTCATGGCTGCTCCTGTGAGCGTCAGGCACCATTCCCCTGGGACCTCCTGAGCAGATGGAACCTCCATCAGCAGCCTCCCGGAGTTGCCCAGAGAAACGGGAGGGCTGTGACATTCTGGTTGAAGGCTGGCTCCAGGGGCCCTAACACACTTACCTACTTCTGGGTGGTGCGTGTGACAGCTGAGTGAGCTCCCAAAGCAGTGCCCAGGGGCAGAATTCAGAAAGATGGGTACACTTCAGGTGGGACATAGGTGGCTCAAGGTACTTCTGAATTTGTACAGAACAGCCTGTTCGGCTTTGGCTGAAGATAGAAACAGGCTAAGTAGATGTGATCCAGGTACCAGCGTTGCCTGCTACCCCGATAGATGGAATCCCCTACTGTTCCCAACAATCAAGAGCGAACACAGATAGATGACACAGCATGCTGAATAATCTCTGAATCACGTGCTAGAATGTGCTTGGCAAACTGATCCTTTACAAATAGTAGCCAAATAAAGATGAACTCCTGTGACGTTCAGACTTGGAAGGAGACAAATCAGCTCTGCTTCCTGATGGAAATCAAGAGAGGCGCTTCTCAGATTAAAAACCAAAAAGCACCAAGTTAAGGAAGTCACCTGTTCTCCCCCTGCGCTTGCATTCTGTCCCTGTGCTGTGACAGTG
Source organism: Indri indri (assembly GCA_004363605.1). Classification (NCBI taxonomy): domain Eukaryota; kingdom Metazoa; phylum Chordata; class Mammalia; order Primates; family Indriidae; genus Indri; species Indri indri. The sequence continues at coordinate 8,144 of RJWJ010029176.1, forward strand.
GCTCTGCAGAGCAGGGTGTGCACCGCTTGTAGTGTCAGGTGGGCCTGGCTCTCGCTCCACCGCTGGCAAGCTCTGTATCTCTGGGCAGCTGACTCCTCCCTCCTAGGGTTGTTGCTGGGACTAAGCGATGGCATTTACGGTGTGCTGTCCACCTGGCACCCAAGCATCTGGACGTGGCTAGGGGAAACAAAGTTACAACTGTGCTGATTGGTCTCACTTGAAATTCACACGTGCAAACCTTATGCAGACACCAAGCACTTCCAGGCAGACTGCACCTCACTGGTATGGTTACTTCCCCAATTTCTAGATTTTTTTTTTAAACACCTTCCAATCCTTCCTCAAACCCCCACACCTCTCTCCTCTCCATCCCCTTCCTGGGTCATGCCCTTGCCTGATACTTCGGGAAGAAAATGAAAACAATACGTGCTCCACCGCTATGTCCACCAGCTCACCCGCGTAAAGACCCTCCCTCTGCTCACAGTTTTTTATAATTTCCTTATTCACTAAATTTGTTCTCTGGACCCTTCCCTAGGACTTAGACCCACTCTCTCCTGTGTCATCCCTTCCACTGGGTCATTCCCCAGAGCACACAAACTTGTGCATGCATCTCCCATCTTAAAAAAAGCAACCCTCCTGGTTAATCCCTGACCCCTCCACACACCACTGCGTGTCTCTGTTCCCCTGCCCTTCAGTTCTAATTCTGCGTCATCTTGCTGTTTCTACTTCCTCACATCCTACTTTCTTCTTCGCTGGTGCCAGCAGGCATCTATCCCCCGACAGGTGAAATCAATCCTCAGTGTCACAAGGGATCCTCGGATTACTATCCAGGCCAGAGGATACATCTCTGGCCTCATTTTAGTCAATCTCTCAGCAGCTTCAGTGTATCTGATCATTTTCTCCTCAAAACATACTCTTGCCTTCCAGCTCACCATGGAGCCACCGTCCCCTCCTATCTGATGGCTCTTACTCAGTCTTCTAATGTGATTCGCACCTCCCAACTCCAAATCCAGCTGTCCATACCACCCATGGTGCCGCGGTAAAGAAAACCAGCCGTGGTGTCTTCCTTGTTAATTTCATCTAGGTCCATGGCTTTAAATACCACTTACATGCCACATGGCCCCTGAAGTTTTTCCTGTACTTCGTCCTTCAGACATTTACTCAATATCCCGACTTGGGTATCTAACAGACCTCTCAAACTAACATACCTTGGGGTCTGCACAGTGTTTATGTAAACATGTTCACTCAGTGAAAGTCCAACACTGATGATGGTTGTGCTTTTCTGTATGTTGTTGGTACTTTGAATAAAAGGCTTACTTTTGAAAATTAATATTCCACAACATGCTGCCAATTGCTTTTCTGTAAACTTGCTCCTCCAGACTCCTACAAAGAAACCCCAAATCTCAACATTCTCCTTCATCCCTGTCTTTCCACATCCAATCCAACTGTGAGTCCTGCCTTCTCTACTGCCAATCAAATCCCACCTCGGGCCCCTCCTTGCCATGTGGTTGAGCCACCAGCATCTCTCCCTGAGTTACTGGAACAGTTACCTACTGGCTTTGTGAGTTCCATTCTAGCCTCCTGTTGTGGACTGAATTGTGTCTCCCCAAAATTCACAGGCTGAAGCCTTAACCCCAATGTGACTACATTTGAAGATGGGGCTTTTAAAGAGGTAATCAAGGTGAAATGAGGTCACAAGGGTACGGCTCTAATCCAATAGGACTGGTGTCCTTATATGGAGACGACACCAGGAATGCACGCACAGAGGAAGGCCGTGGAGCACGCAGAGAGGCAGCAGCCATCTGCAAGCCAAGGAGAGCCCTCCCCAGAAACCAGCCCTCCCAACACGCCTTGATCTCGTACTTCCAGCCTGCAGAGCTGTGAGAAAAGAAATGTCTGTTGCTTAAGCCACGTAGTCTGTGGCATTCTGTTGTGGCATCTTAAGCAAACTAATACAACACCTTCTATCATCCACTCTCCTCGGAGCATCCAGAGTAGACTTAACAAGTTGCAGTAAGGTCAGCTACTTCCCCTACTTTCCCCTCAGCAAAGACTGAAACTTATCAAAGACTTCCCATAGCACTCAGGGTCAGATTCAAATGCCTCACCCGGCCGAGAGGCCTGCACAGCCTCACCCTGCCAAATCCTCAGCCCCTCCTAAAACCGCTCTCCCCTCGCTGAGCCCCAGCTGCCTCTCCTTCCTTTTGTTTCCTGGATGCCAGAAGTTGCCACTTTGGAGCTCTTGCTCTAGCTGTTCCCTATGTTTGTGCCGCCCTTTCCCCAGGCTTTGGCATAGCCGGTTCTTTCCGGCTACTCAGAGGCGAACTTAAATGTCCCCTTTCCAGGGAGACCTGCCCTGACAACCCAATCAAAACTAGTCCCCTCATAACATTCTAGCATTCACCTGTTTCAGTTTCCACACGGCACCTAGCACCACCTGACAATGTTGACTTTACTTACCTGTTTACAGCCTGTCTCCCCCGACCACCACCCAGGATACCAAAGCAGATGTGTTGCCTGTTGGCCTCTGCATCTACCTCCCACCTCCATTTAAAATACCTAGCATATGGTAGGTGCTCAATAAATACACGTTGAAACAACTGAACTTGTACAGCCCTACCATCATGCATAGAGCCTAGCAAAAACAGAGCACATTAGTCACCCCAACTTTCTATCCCACTCCTCAGAGATGTGGAGACTTTAGGATAAGTTAACAAAGAGTAATTAATGGAAACTTCCGGAAAGCACTGATTGAACACATGCAGTTATTTCTGTCTCATTCTAAAATCTCATTAAAATATCACTAAAGATACAAAAAGGCATAAATTTACAAAGACAAAGAGAACAGGAGATAAGACACCAATAGCTGGAAACATCAGCAAACGTTTTCTGAACACAGAATGCCGAGACCTAAATGCACGTGGGTGGTGGGGAAGCCAACAAGGGTGCCAGTTTGTGCTGCCAAATCCCAAAGAGATTCAGGAATTGGAGCACCAGATATCACTAAAGGGAGGGGCAAGGGATTAGGCTAAAAAGAGAATTCACTGAAAGCTCATGAAAGGAAGTATTGGGCTTCCCGGGGACCTCTCTCAATACCTCACAGCTAGGTTAGGACCCTTTCTGTCCCCAAGAGTTAATGGGGTTTTTGTATCTGGAGATATCAAACCAGACATGTTTTCCAAACATGAAAACTCAAGGCACAGCAAAGACCTGGGTGAGGCACTGAGCAGAAAATGGGGACACAGTACAAATCGGCATGCCAAATAATGAGACCACCTGCCCCTTCTGCCCATCGCAGCTCCTGGAATCATCCCAGGAGCTGAGCTTATACTTCCTGAGGCAGGAGACAGAAAGATTCCTAGGTGGAGAAACTAACTGATCCAAGAGAAAAAAAATCTCCAGATACTGACATTTGAGATATATCATGACAAAATGGCTGGAACGTGCCAGCTTTCCGTACAATGACACCTCCAACCTCTCCCTGGCGAACACTCCAAATGCACACGCACCACCTTCAGATACACACACTCCCTGAATCCACATACACCCCAAACACACGCACCCCTCAAAGACACATACAGTCATATACCGCATGATGATGTTTCAGTCAACAATGAACCACATGTACGACAGTGGTCCCATAAGATCATACTGTATTTTTACTGTACCTTTTCTACTTTCAGATACACAAATATTTCCCACTGTGTGAGAATTGCCTACAGTATTCAGTACAGTAGCATGTTGTACAGGTTTGTAGTCTCAGGACAATAGGCTATCCCATCAAGACTAGGTGTGTGGTAGGCCACACCATCTAAGTTTGTGTAAGTATGCTCCACGATGTTCACACAATGACAAAGTCTCCTGACAGCACATTTCTCAGAATGTATCCCTGTCATTAAGCAATGCATGACTGTATATGTACTTGTCCCAAACACACCCAGCCCTCCAATACATGTCTCAAACACGCACACACCACACACATACCCCAGACATGCACACATATTTCAAACACCCCAAACACACACACACAACTTTCAAATAGCTTTTTTCCTGCTTCTTAATATACAACAGACAATAAAACATAACCAGATATGTGAATAAATCTTCTAAAACAAAAGATCAAAACCAAACACATAGATGGTAGTGAGTTGGGGTTGGGGGTGGGGAGGAGGAACACAAAAGAAAATAAAACACAGGGAACAGAATAAAATTTCTAAATACCATAATCACAATACTTAGATAAAAAGATATTGCATCCCTGAAATAAAAACAGGATTCTATATAAGGAAACACTTTGAGAATAAATAAGAACATCTAGAAATTTCAAATACAATCATAGGGAAAAAGTCAATACAAGAATTGCTAGAAACAGTTGAAAAAAGTCTCTTGAAGTATAACAAAAAGACGAAATATATGGGAAGGGTAAGAGAATAAATAAAATTAGAGGCTCGGTCCAGAGAGTCCAAAATGGGAGGCTTAGAAGGAGTAAACAAAGAAAATTATGAAAATAGTTATACCATCAATGATATAAAACAATAAAATATGCCAGGGCCGCAGAATATGAATCTCCAAAATAAAGTGGCTCTCTGGATGTGCAGCGAAAAGGAATTTGACTGAAAGTCTAGTGTATAGTATATCAGCGGGACATTTCAGAACACTAGGAATAAGGGTTTCCTAAGAGACAAATATATACCGCGTGTTACCCACAAAATATCAGGAATTAGCATTAGGCTTCTCAACAGCAAACCTGAAAACCAGAAGGCAATAGAACAAGGCCTTGAATATTTCAGGAAAATAATTACTTCCAACCCAGAATTACACATCCCAAATAGATTATTAAGCAAATGTAATAATAAAATGTCTTTGCATTTTCAGACATATAAAGTCTTCACATTTTATGTTTTCCATGTATCCTTTCTCAGCAAGTTACTAGACAATGGGTGCCACTAAACTAAGGAAACCAAGAATAATTTCTGAGAGATCCAGGAGAAAAAATGTCACTTGCAAGAGGGAAAGGAAACCCCCTGTTTGACGGTGAAAGGAAATCTCTGAAAGATAATTGTGCAGCTGACCTTTAGGATGACCAGCATAGGTGGGTACGGAAGGAAGGTCTCCCTAGAAATATGCTGATGTTTTACCTGATGGGCTGGCCTATGCTGAGAAGAGTCTTATAATTTTATCAGAGTGTTTGAGAAAAAATTAATGACATGGACATAGAAAAATAAGCAAATTAAGCTGGGAGTAGTGGCTCACGCCTATAAGGAAGATCTCTGGAGGCCAGGAGTTTGAGACCAGCCTGGGCAACATAGCGAGATCCCCGTCTCTACAAAAAATTTAAAAATTAGCTGGGCTTGGTGGCACAGCTACTCAGGAGGCTGGGGCAGGAGGATCACTTGAGCCCAGGAGTCTGAGGTTAAAGTGAGCTATGATGACATGACTACACTCTAATCTAGATGACAGAGTGAGACCCTGTCTCAAAAAAAAAAAAAGAGAGAGAGAGAAAGGAAAATATTAAGCAAATTAAATTAAATAATCAGAGCAATTACTAATTCCAGGAAAAACAAAAGGTGATGCAGGAAAAGAAAAGTTAACTATAGGACATTCCATGGCTCTGCAGTGAACAAAATTTGTGTAATAGAAAGAATACAGAATAGTAATTTGACCCAAAATTATGATATAATGATAATGGAAGAATGTGGAAAGGGGAAGCTTACATGTAGGCTTGTGTCTATGTGGGAGGGTATATAAGAAAACAAATCTATCATCTTCCATTTTAGTCTAAAATAAATAAGAAATAGCAATGTAAGCATATTTTTTAAAAATATAGAAGTAAATGTCACATACAAAACAGCAAAAAGCAATGAAAGTGGTTTGCCTCTGGACGGGTAGACCTGAGAAAGGCAAAGTGATTTTTGGTGTACATTTATTACTTTAGTAAGATTAAAAATTAAATTAAAAATAAAGCAAGACAAAGCATAAAGGAGTCACTTAACAAGTAAGCCTATATCACAGAATGGTGGAAAGCTGGGCGTACCATGCATAAGCTTCACTCTGAAGAGGCCAAGCATGAGTAATTATAAGTAGATCATATGGGGTTCAAGAGCACGAAGCTGAAAGCATCCTCTCTTTTCATGCTTGCCTCTCGCCATATTATAACAGTAAAATAGCGGCTAACATTCATTGAGGGCTTACTGTGAGCAGAGACCAGACTAATATTAGCAAAAGATTCCCATTTGCTAATCCCACCCACGACCCCTGAGTTCGAACAAGATTCTATCATTTTCCCATTTTCAAATGAATAGACTAAGGCCCGGAAAGAATAAATAACTGATCCAAGGTCAGTGCAATTCTCTCTTGTCCCTGAACGAGAAAGGAATGGGAGAAAGAAACTATTTGTACCTGGTGTTCTGCCTGTCCCAAAAATACACGGCCAAAGACACACGAGTTGGGAAAGTTGGTGAAAGACTAAGCTGACTTAGCCTGGAGAAAGCAAGGGCACTGGGGACCAAGGGTGGGAGGACATGCTACAGGAACGAAAAGCCAAGGCTGCCGAAAGCCAGACACAAATCTGTCCAGTCATTAAGGGGGAAATTGCCAAGCTTGAAGCATTTATAAATCACCCCCAAACTAATCAGCCATTTAAGGACAATCCCATAAAAAAATAAAAGGGACCACAGCAGGCTGCTCTTGAGAGATAAATGGCTTTGCAGCCTCATCTGGGGTATGCAAATTTGAGGCTATCAGCAAGCATTTTCTGAGTGATAACTTGGTTTATTTTCAAAGGCAGCTCATCGGGAAACAGAGCTGAAAACCTGGGGAGAATTCTCAGGCTTCGAGGTGAGCTACGTGTCAGAGCAGTTCCGAGGTCGCTTCTCTAAGAAACCCTTGTGCCGTGGGCACGGAAGGCAGGAGGGAATCAGGTAGCTCAGCTTTGGGTCAGACCCTGTAATGCAGCTGGTGAGACCAGGGGACTGCAAAAGTCATGACTGGGACAAGTTCTTTCTTCCATCTTGGTGTGACTCAGATTTTTCTTTCTCTCGCCCCTCTGAACGCCACCATTCTAATGCCAGGCAGTTTCAGCACTTTAGAACTGGCTAGAAATGTCAATGTTATTGACTTTCTTCCTTTTCCAAATGGGAAACAGAGACCCAGTGTAGTGGGTGGAATGGTGGGTCCCCAAAAGATCCCCATTTGCTAACCCCCAGAACCCGTGAATGTGACCCTGTTGGAAAAAGTCTTCACAGATATAATTAAGGACCTAGAGATGAGATCATCCTGGGTTACCCAGGTGGGCCCTAAATATAGTCAGCATCCTTGTAAGAGACAGAAGAAGAGACACAGGAGAAGCCACATGAAGACAGAGGCAGAGATTGCAGTGATGAGACCACAAGCCAAGGATCAGCTGGAGCCACCAAAACCTGGAAGGGGCCAGGAAAGAGTCTCCCCGAGAGCCTTTGCAGAGAGCGGGGCCCTGCCGATGCCTTGAGTTTGGACTTCTGGCCTTCAGAAGCGTGGGAGAATACGCTTCTGTTGTTTTAAGCCACCAAGTTTGTGGTAGAGTTTTAGACTCAGAACGACTTATCTAGTTCCCTAATTTTAGAAATGAGGATAATGGAGAGCAGAGAGTAGTGTGATTTTCCAAAAGTCGCACAGCTTTTGGAAATGGATCTGTTCGACTTCGAGCGAGCTATTTAACCTATCCACCTCAGTGTTCTCACCCAGAAAATCAGGATAACAGCACCCGCCAGGTAAGGTTGTCATAATGAGCAAATAGAAGAACGAAAGTGTAAGCCTATTACATTGCCTGGCCCGGAGCAGCCCAGGGTGATGGCATGAACTGAGTCTCCATCATCTCATTCTTGGTTTACTGAGCAAGCCGCCAACCCACCCCACAACCCACTCCAGAACGCCTTCCTTAAACACCACTCCTGACCTGACAGAACCTACTGAACGTGGCTCCTACTGCTTGTCAGACCCACTGATCGCACGCACACAGCACTGACACCAGCCGTGGGCTGAGCCGTGCGCTGGTGCCGAGGTTTCAGGGGTAACAAGATCACAACATGTCACCTCACCAGCTATTACTCACTCACCAGCTGTGCCCATCCAGTGATTAGCTGGTGTCACAGGCGGAGCAGGTGGTGTCCAAACAGGGAGGAGACCAAGGAGGTGCTGAGCCCTGGGGGCTTGGCTCTGTTTAACTCCAAAGCACACAGAGAAATTTCACGGCTCTTAGGCCAGTGATGCTCAACAGCGGTGGGCAGGGTCTTCCCCCTGGGAATATTTGGCAATGTCTGGAGACATTTTGGTGTCACATGGGCAGGGATTGGGGCATGAACAGGAGATGCCACTGGCATCTAACAGGTAGAAGCCAAAGATGTTACAACATCCCACATCACACAGAACAGCCCCCCAACAAAAAAATAATCCTGCCCTAAATGTCAATCATCCCTGAGAAACCCTGCTGTAGGCCCAATAGAATCCCCTGCTTAAACACGAGGTGGCAGTGGGAAAGTAGACCAGCAGATTGTGGTGACAGAGCCATGGGAACATGTCCCATAAATGACCAAAACTCTACGTCATGCTGTTTTCTCAGCAAATGACTTGCTCCTGGGGGAATTGGCAGCTGACAGATTGTACCTGTGGGGCTGATTGTGAGACGGAGCTTGGCTTGATCCCATGGGCACATGTGGGGACCAGATGAGGGCGAAGGACTGTCTTGGTAATAAGGGCCCCCACCCCACCCCAGTCTCACCAGCTGCCTCCTCCAGACCCTCTCAAATCAGGCTTGAGAAATAATAATTGGATTGAGGTGATCAAATCTGGAAAGTGCTAATCAACATTTAGTTGGGGATATGTTGTCTGGCATAAACCACTTCCCCACATTTTGTGAAATGAGATTATTCTTTAATCTCATGGAAACAGATAGCTCCCACATCTGATTTCCCTTGTAGGACAAGGTAGGCTGCATTAAGACACCATCCCAGCGGAACCTGGTCCCTCCGCACGGCCCACCACATAATACTGAATTCAAAAGCAGAGAGAAAGCTGCTTCCTTTTTGATTCTCTTTCAATCCCTCCAGAGAAAAAGCCTCAGATTGGTACAAATAGGTCCTTAAAACTTTGGTAATAATTTGTTATTTTTTTCTAACTAACAGAGGCTGGACCTGGGGCTTAGAGCCCTCAGACAAGTATTTAGCTGGACCTCAATGTCAATATTTATTTTTTTCATAGCTTTTTAAAATTGTTATTAGTATTATTTTTATAAATGGCCATGTAGGAATTATTCCAAGAGTATGAAGGTGGTTCAATATGAAGAAATCATTAAGTTAAAGGAGAATATCAGATGATCATCTCAATAATATATTTAATGGACATTGATAAATATAGCAAGTATTCCTAATTAAAAAAAAACTAAAAGAACCTACAAGAAACTGCACATATAATTTAAAATTTTCTAGCTGTGTTTTGAAATAATTTTGAAATTATAAGAGCTGAAAAACAGTACAAAAAAATCCCCATATACTTTAGATTCTCCGAACGTTAACCTCGTACATAGCCACGGTACCATTAACATTCATACAATACTATTCTCTAGTCTCTACACCCAATTCTGACTTTATTGCTTGCCCCTCTCATGTCCTTTTTGTGGTTCAGGATCCAACCCAGGATTGAATGTTGCATTAACTTGTCCTGTTTCCGTATTCTCATTTAATTCTCATTTAAACACATATCGGTTTTTGTTTTAAATTTTTTTTTCCATTTAAATAGACTTCATTTTTTTAGAGCATTTTAGGTTCACAGCAAACTTGGGCAGAGAATTTCCACATATCCCCCCCGCCACCCCGCCACCACCACGCATAGCCTTCCCCATTATCAACACCCTACTGGACTGGTGCATTTGTTACAATGGATGACCCACATCGATACATCATTAGCACCCAAAGTCCATAGTTTACATTAGGGTTCACTCTTGGTGTGCACATCCTACAGGTTTGGACAAATGTATGACATGTGTCCATCATAATAGCATTAGAGTAGTTCCACTGCCCTAAAATTCCTGCGCTCAACCTTCCCCTCCCCAACCCCTGGCAACCCCTGATCTTTTTGCTGTCTCCATAGTTTTGTCCTTTCAGAATGTCATAGTTGGAATTATACGGTGGGTAGCCTTTTCAGATTGGCTTCTTTCACTTAGTAATAGGCATTTGAAGTTCCTCCATGACTTTTCATGACTTGATAACTTTTTTCTTTTTTAACGCTGAATAATATTCCATTCGGCATCATGGATGCACCACAGTTTATCCATTCACTTACTGAAGGCCGTCTTGGTTGCTTTCAAGTCTGGGCAATTATGAATAAAGTTGTGCAGGTTTCTGTGTGGATGTAAGTTTTCAACTCAGTTGGATAAATACCCAGGAGTGTGACTGCTGGATCGTATGGTAAGAGTACGTTTAGTTTTGTAGGGTACTGCCAAACTGTCCCAGACCGCTGTACTGTCTGCGCTCCCACGAGCGATGAGTGAGAGTTCCCCTTGCTCTACATCCTCACCAGCATTTGGTGTTGTCAGTGTTCCAGATATTTACAAAAGACATCTTCGCTTTTTAACTGGGATACTTATTTTCTTATTGTTGAGTTTTCAAAGTTTTTTTATATATATTTTGGATAAAAGTCCTTTATCAGATATATCTTTTGCAAATATTTTCTCCCAGTCTGTAGTTTGTCTTCTTATTTTTTTGACAGTGTCTTTTGCAGAATAGAAATCTTTACTTTTAACGAGTCCATCTTATCAATTATTTCTTTCATGGACTGAGCCTTTAGTGTTGTATCTAAGAAGTCATCACCATGTCCAAGGTCCTCTAGATTTTCTCCTCTGTTATCTCCCAGGAGTTTTACAGTTTTGCATTTAGAGCATAGTATTTGCTTTCACAATTACCTCCAACATATGGTAATTAATATCTATTTTCCATTGACAGCTGCAATTTAGAGTTTTCTTCTCATGTATGCTAATTTAAATTTTAAGTTTTATTTTTAAAATATTAATTAATAACAAAGGTGGCAAGTGGATGTGGAAAAATAACATGACATGGAATAGAAATGACTCAAGTTTGAAGGAACGTAATTATAGGATGTGAGATCTTCTGTTAATAGAACAAAAGTGGAGCTTTATAGTAAAGGTTTAAGTGGCTTCCTCCTATAGCCTAGCCCTAGGAGCTTCTGAGTTCTCTAGTGACAAAGTAGAGGGTCTTTACTTGGCCCAGGCTTAGGAGAAGAATGGAGTAGAAAAAGAATACATGCTTTTTAGGGAATTAAAGAAGAACCTGGGCCAAGACCTATGGTTCTTTCTTCACACAAGGTGTTTGGGGACAAATTTAAAGGAGCGAAAAGACTCTCACATGTAAACTCAGCTTTGAACCAGGCATATAGTTTGGATTTCAGCCCCACTTACCTTCAAACCTAGTGTACTTGGTCAGTGCACAGCCCAGGTAATCATACTCAGCATGCCTGTCAAAAGAAATCTGCATTCATTTGATTGTACAAAAGTATCATGAATGGAGGAAACACAGTAAGACTAAGCAAACTTGACTGCTCATGAGCTCAGCACAGCTGGAGTTGGTATTCAGTTTATAACCTCATAAACTGTCATCCTCCTAAACAGCAGCGTTGGGGGCACTTGTGCGCTTAGGGCTAAAACGGTAGATATGTTCGATCTCAGATATCCATGAATCGGCAATGGCTATTTGAAACTCTTTTTAAGAAGGTCATGGGATCGCATCTATGTTTAGAATTCTGATTAATAGTTAAGTCTGCTCTGAGCATGGGATTAGGGAAGGGCTGTGTGTACCTGCCCGTCCTGCCTAGGAGTGTCACTGTGCCAGCCCAATAGAGTGGCAGGTAGCTATAAGACTGAGAAAAAAAGATTTGTTGGAAAGATCACAGACCTACCACAACTCTTCCTGACATCCTCCCCCTAGCCTCCATTCCTGGGGAGCTCTACCTCACCCTTCGGCCCAAATGCCATCTCCTCCACAAAGAGTTTCCTGACTCCCTTAGACGGGTAATCTCCCCTCATCCACGTCACAATCACTTGAGATGGCAGTAGATGAAGTTCTTTCTCCTTTGTTCTCAGCTGTATCTGGGTTCTAAGGAGGGAATCCAAGAGTCCCTGAACTTAGATGTAAAACAAACATATACCTCCATTTTCACTGACATCTAACTGAAATTGATCATATCCATCAATTACAAATCAAGTTCCTGTGACTTTGGCATTGACAGAAGTTGCAAATATTTTCACACATCATGGTTACTGTAGATATATAAAAATATTATTTATACAAATTCCTAATTTGAAATTAGTTATTAGATCCATCACTAGCTGTGGTTATTGAACACATTAATAAAGAACCAAATTGACTACTATATCAGTTTTGTTTTAATATTTTGATAACTGTCAATATAATTGATTTCCTTTGTAATCTTACGTTATTTAAGATTCACTAAGGTATAATAAAAATTGTATGCATTTAAGGTGCACACGTGATTTTCCATATATGTATGTATACATTGTGAAATGATTACCACAATCAAGCTAATTAATATCTTCATCACCTCATATAGTTACCTCTTTTTTATGATAAGATCTACTCTCTTAGCAAATTTCAAGTATCTATTTTTAAATATTATTAACTATAGATCTCATTTATA